>JANHFX010015609.1:36419-47967 GCA_027560015.1 Chloroceryle amazona
CCCCTTGGGCTTCATCTCACAGCAGAGCCCTGTGAAGTTGGGGTGGTTATTGCAACTGAAAGACTCCTTCAGCCTCAGGAGCCACTGAGATGAGACTTAAGACATATTTATTATTTTACCCTGACAGGAAAAAAAGGTGTAAATAAGCCAGTGCATTACATATAAGCACTGTTCCACTCAAACAAGGAAGAGAGTGCTTTATACCCCAGCATATTCCCTTTGAGAATGACATGACTGAAACACAGGGGGCACCTTCATGTACCAACAGGCATAAAAAAGCTGAGACCACATTCACTGTAACAGAAAGTAACATTTTGTTATTATTTGACATGAATGGAGGGCTGGGCTGACCAGAGAACTGTCCTGCTGTCAGAAGGAAGAAGAGCTCTTGTGAAACATCGCTTTGCTCAGCATCTGGCACAGAGCAGGAACTTGTTCTTTGGGTACTAGTGGAAACCTGCGCTAAGGTTGCATCTAAGAGCAGATTTTTTCTTAGTATTCAAAATAATCCTTCAAAAATCCATCATCTGTTTGACTGAGACAACTGTGGAGGAGTCCAGAGAGTCTCAAGAGCAAGTCACCAGTATCACTAAACCTACCTCAACTGAACCAAGAGTTCGATCTGCTTTAATAAGTAGCCCAGAATAAATGGAATAGACAAAATAAGAGTTTATTATTTTTTAATAGTTCATCAAGATGAATAAAAACAGAAAACAAGCAAAACACATACACCGAAGTTCCTGTTCATGTAGCATAGAGCTTTCTTCAATTTGGCCACTAAATTCCCACAGGACAGATTGACTCCCCTTTCTCAAGGCCTTGGAAATCACATCTCACAAAGGGAAGGTATGCTTCCTTCAGCAGCCGATCACACTTAAAAAGCAACTGCTATTGTTTTTTGATTCTTCTCGGGAAGGGGATGGTGGAAAGAGAGATTCTATTCTGTTGCTTGTGGTGACAAATTGTGTCTACCCAAGGGACTTTTGTTTTACCAGATGTCTTGAGAATGAATTAGAATCCCTCCTAATTCACACGAATTAGCATTTTCCTGCTCAACTGATCTACAAATTCATTACCCTGTCCAGAGACACACAAAGCTACTAAGTTTATTTGATTTACAATACAATTTGCAACAAACAGCTTTCTACCAGTCACTCCACCTTTTCTGCCTCCTGACAGTTACTGAGAGCAGCTGGGACACATGTGACTGCCTGGAAGGGTTTTACAGATTCCTGTGCTAAGAGGACACACACTCCATAGTAACCCTATTTAACTTCAGCACCATTTTATATAGGAAAACCACACTGCCAAACATCACTAGATGCTCCCCCATTTACCCATGAGTTCCCTGGTCAGTTAAGATACAGGACTTGCACACAGACAAGTATCACAACTTGCAGGCAGGTGGCACGCACTTGTTTTCCTCCACAGCCCAGACACCCCGTAACATTTTTCCAGTCCTGATGGGACACTGAAGCTGCTGCCTGTTTCTGCTTAATAAGCTTCAGAACAACATTTGTCTCTTGGTAGAATTTTCACAGCCCCAAGCTCAATGTCCCACCACCTATACAAGCCAAACTCTGGTGAGCCAAGGACTGAAAACTACCCAGAAAAAAAAAAACTTTGTATATATAAAAGCTATATATCATTGTCTTGTCTACATCTGTATTACTGCCATAGCCCATGGGCATCAGAGTGACATGAACAGCGGCAGAATATCTGAAGCATCTCCCCACTGTTTCATTCACACAGACTTGGAAGAGATAACAGGACAACACAATGACCTATCTACATAAAACTGAGCAAATCCACAGTAACATATTGTGTTGAACTAGTTATCAAATGAAAGATAGATCTATTTTGCTCAATCATCCAGTCCCATCACCTTACTGAACTAGGAAATTTCACACCTCCTGTGGATTCTGTCACATTTCAGATGAACTTTTGCATGAAGCTTGCAAATGTACACAGCACAGCTGCACCAGAGCTTCAGTGTTCCACTTCTTCCTTCCTTCCTAAATTACCAGATAAATGAAACAAATTTTAAAAATCTGGTAGGAAACCCTTTCTGGCAGTTGCAAAACACTCCAATCAAAACCACGTCCTCACAGCATACCTGGAGCAGAGGACCAACTTTGCAGACTCTTTGGCAAGGGTTGTTTAGTAATATTTTTAAAATAAAAATCAGTCCTCAGCAAAAGAAGCCGCCTCTTAAAAGATCATACTTCTCTAAACAGTATTTCATGTGACAGAAGGGGTGACAATTCAATTTACCTTGTGATGGTTTAGCATAGTAGGCAGTTCATTTAAGTAGGCTTCTGTACACTTTCAATGACAAAATAGATTCAGATAGAGAGGCACCTGAGTCTCATTTACAGGTTAATCTGTTACCAGATTTGATTTGACACACTGACTTAACATCACACAGGTTTTCAACCTCCTGAACTTAACAGTTCCAAATGCATTCTTGTTTGTAGCATAGCTCAAGAACTCACCTACCTGAAATACTCCTTGAACTATTTCAGCAACAGCAATTCACTGGTGAAGAAAATGCTACATGAATTTAAAAAAATACAGTGCTACAGAAGACATGCCAGGGGCTGCAGTTCTGAACAGAGTGTTGGACAAGAAAAATTAAACCTGTATCTTAAAGGAAGCACAAAAACTGAAAACAAAGTGTCTTACTAGGAGAACATGAGGAAGGAAAATGGAAGTGAAATTATGTACACAAACTAGCACAGAACAGGAAAACATTGGCAAAATACAACCAATATACCATGACCATTAGGTACTGCAAAAGGTTTCCAGTATTTTAAAACATGCAGAGCATCTCATCCAAAGAGCCTCTGGAGATCTTATGAATAAAATGCTTAAAACATTGACAAGTTATTTTGTAAACCACAGCTCAAATTATTATTACATTAAACACTAGCACTTAGTGAAACTCCTGCTTTACATTAAGGAAGCTGCAAGAACCTTACTTACAGCTGCTCCCAGAAAAAGATTCCTGAAAGGCAATAAGAAGCATTCCACTGATTTCAGATAAGCTGCAGCTGACATAAGCTTGACAATATTGTTTCGGGAGGGGGGACGGGGACGAATGACAAAAAAAAAAAAAAAAAAAAAAAAAAAAAAAACACAAACAAAAAAAAAAAAAAAACAACAAAAAACCCCACAACAGAACAGGAAAAAAAACCAAACCAACAAACAAAAAAAAACCACAAAACCAAACCAGAAGACAGAGAGAAAGAAATTTTAATGTTCACTTTGGGGACTTTTGGGTTTGGTTAGTGTTCACAGATTCAGAGAATGCCCAGCCACTGGTCAGGATGCTGGACACAAAGGTAATTAGTTTATTAAGTAAGATAAGTCCTCAGACTCCACCCAGAGCATGTGTCAATTCAGAATGTTCCAGTTCCCAAGCTGGTCCATCAACCTTCCCCTAGCTATCCTTCCTCCTTACCAGGAGGGAAGGAGGGTGCTTCACTGCATTTGGCAGACTGAGAAGGAATTTGGTGATTCCTAAGTGAAAGACATCTCTGTTAGCAAACCTTACTGGTGCAATCACATGACCTTATATCTGAAACCCAGGTCTACCTTTTAAGCAGCTAGCTCACATACCAGCTCCACTGCTTGGTGAGCTTACTGTTCTTCAGTTTGCATAGGGGAGAAGAATTTTTAAGTCATTGTCTTCCTTATCTGCAGGGACAGTTTGGCTTCTATCTGCTGTAAACAGACCCTTCTGTCTTCCACACAGATTCTTGGTGTTCCAAGCTGAAGGCAGTCAGAGCACAAAGTGTGCACAACACCTTCACTGTGGTCCACGTTACAGTGCAGTCTGACGGACACACTAGCACAGAGACATCTTTTCTAAAAGGGTCCAATCATACAAAGGCAAATACATGCCTTCCTACTGTGAGAGTCTTCTTAAGGGACCGCTTCCACTTGCTTATCCTTTTATGCTGCCAACATGGTACAGAGGATCAACATATCAAAGAAAAGCTGATCTCACAGGCATTTCCAACCAGGTGACATCTTTTTCAGAAATGGGGTAGGTTGAGGATTGTGAGACATCTTGAAGCATTTTGGAGGGCTTAGGCAATGGCTGAGGCTTTTTTTCATAAGGTCTGAGAGTCATTTCATGAGGAGAGGAGAGGAGAGGAGAGGAAAAATACTGGCAGTTGGATTCGCAAGCCAACGCATTTGTTCAACTGTGCTAAACAGAAGCTACTGCAATAAAAGTTTTACTGTGTTACTGAAATTACTAAAATTAGAACAAGAGGAAAAAAAGCATTCTCATTTCAAGTGGCTAGTCTCATTGTTTTCTGATTTCAGCTACACAACTATCTAACTGATTAATTTAGCTATCAGCTGTGACTTAAATGGGATATTATGAATGCTGGCAGGCACTTTTACATAGAGGAAACATACTTCTGCACCTTTTTATATATAGCTTCTAATCCAAAAATGAGCAGACAACTGTGTGCAAAGTCTCGCACTGATGTCAGCTCCAAAACCAACACTTCCTTCATTCAAATTCCTTAAACACTGGTCTACTTTCCATATTTATATTCATAATTAAAACACAGGAATAAACACAGATATATAGCAAGTGTTGTGCAGATCAAGATCTTTCTTTCTAATGGGATAGGTGGGGGTTGTACTTTAATTGAGAAGTTTACCTGAGTCGCTGCCTCTCCTCTTTTCTGCCTTTCTAATGGCTTTGTATTATACCAACACACATGTGTATGGTGGATGTAGTAAAAAGAACCTTGAAGAGTCTCCACAGAGATACCAGTGCAGCTGGTGGTGTTTCTAATCTTGATTTAGAATGACAATACATAAGAAGTCACATTGCTAAGAACAACAATAAGAAGGAAAACAGAATCCCAGAGAACCTAAATTAGGAACTAAAGTACCCCAGCTAACCTCTTCGGAATGCTGTCACTCCAACAGTTATTTGATAGCCATGGCAGAATAAATAATAAGTTTTAAAAAAATGTAATTAATCTCTTGGGAAGGGGAAGCAATAAGGGAATGTAAGTTGTCTTTGTGGAATGTTGTCAGATGAGAATTAAAATTCCAGTCTTTACTGAGGCCTCTGCTGGAATGTGCAAAACACTGGGTACACTTCCTTCATGCACATACACACTTCGTGTTTTAATTTTCCATGGCATGCTGCTAAAAGGCTCACAGCTGCATTCTTGGTTTCTCAGTAATCCTAGCACATAAATGCACTGATACCCAAAGCTGCACTTCCTCAGCCCTGGTCCCTCAGCCTAAATAGAAGGTCTGCTGGGACTAGGAGGAAACTGCTGAATGGGATCATCCTGAGGTTTAGTCTGTTGCCCCACAAAAAGCTTCACAAACATGCCATCAAACATGGCTTAGGAAATCTTAACTGGAGAGCAGTGGGACAGTGTGGGGTCCAACAGAGCTCTAATTTCATTTTCAGATGGTTAGAATTTGGTTTATGCTCTAAAACACTACTGTTAATATTCATCATCTATCACACTGTTGATTGCAGTTGTTACCCACTTACCTTTCACAAACAATAAATTATTCTTTCCAGGGACAGGAGAGAAGGAGAGGGGAGATGCAACTTTTCTTGCCATGGTAGTTTTCCAGAAAATGTAGTCTGAACACCACAGACAAGGCTGGCCTGTTGAGGGGACAAACACATCCCTTCAGAACAGGACTGTTCCACAGTTCATAACAGCATGATAAACACCTTTCCTTAATAGCAAATAAGCAAACTAAACAGGATACTTATTGTAGGCAACTATTCAATAAATCACAAAATAACATTGTGTGATAATACAGTCAGATGCCAATTACTGACTCTTTTTACAGTCCATTCCCACTGAAATCAAAGGCAAACTTCCAAGACAAGTCTCCATAGAGACATGGAGCTGGATTTCTTCAAGCATTTTTTCAATAGATGCTTTAAAACACAGACAATACTTAAAAAAATGTCACTATATACCTTAGTCTCATTTGCTTTGCTGAAGATGAGTGAGATCTGTAACTCTGAAAAATCCCATTAAATATTATTTGAATTTTTAGGAGCTTAAATAGCTTTGAAGAAATGCATTCATGCATGAAATTCACCGTGTTGGGGCCAGAAGAGGATTTTGCCAATGACATTGGGAACTAAAGTATATTGAGGACTCATGATGTAACAAGCAAGGAACCTCATCCTGATCACACTCTTTAAGGTTGCAAATGCCATGTTATAAACCAGTGTTAAAACTCATATGCTAGAATGCAACTCCAGTATGCCAGAGGAATGTATTAAATCATACACAGTACAGAGCCAGGCTGTTACAGAACAAACAGCAATGGATTCTGTCAGAAATTATGCTCTTGGAAGCCCCACAGTGCCAAAGGAGATCCCCCTTTTATGGGAACTTTCCAGACGCCACAAGTACTGTCCAGTTAGCAAGGGCTGGTGACAGAGTCCTGCCCATATGCCTTATCACAAACTGGAATGAGTCATTAGTCACTAACTGCAGTTTCTGTTGGACTAACTGAGGGCAATTAGGCCAACAGTCAAGTTTAAATTTTAACTTGTAGATACAAGCTTTTCTAAGAGTAGTTCAAGTACACTACCAGTTCCACAAGAAAATCTCTATCGTCCATGGCAGAAGAGCTTCTTAGTTCTTGCAGCACTAAGTATATTTGAGCAAGTGCTATGCTCCAGATGACTGCCACTAAATAACATCTAAACCAATCAAAGACTTCCATGAGCACCGACACTAATGAAGTTAGTTTTCTATGGATTTGTATCTTACAGACTCACTGCTGCATAATAATACATGAGCTCATAATGCAGTCTCTCTCTCATACAATTATGTGGTCTCTTTCATCCCATTAACCTATTTAGCCTACTTTCAGACATTGTTTTGCTGTTAAAGCTAGCCAAAATTAGCCAGGGGAATCCGCAGTAGACAGACAAACAGTAATTTAGGAATTTAGGCTAAAAATAATCTATCCTCTGCACAGCTATTGTTAAACTGCTGTACTGCTGGGAAAGAGAGAATACTTATAATTCTGAGCATGTCTACTCTTACTCGCTGAATACAGAAATCAAGAGTAAATTCTTTTCTGCAGGCCAAACTCCAGTAAGCATAGGAAAACATAGGAATCCTGGGATCTGATACTGCCTAGTGCCAACAGATCATTGACTGAGTCACTTTGAGAGAACAGCCCCCAAGCCTACATTCCCAAACACAAAAACGCCTGTCCATTTATTAGCCAAGTTAATATTTAACAGTCTGACCTCAGTTATTGGGGCAGCCTGTGTTTCCTCAATACAGATGGAGAAAAGCAATTTGCTTCACTGGAAGACAACAGTGGAGCAATGAACCTTTTGCATTCACAAAGTTCACCCAGGTTCCATTTGGCTATGTTTCCAACTAGACCTTAAAAGAAAAGTCAGGAAGAGGATAAGCTTCAAGTGTCAGAAGGAACATACAGTCGGTTGTCCACAATATGCCCACTTACAAAACCATTACTGCTATTAAATTATTTTAGATGTGGGTAAAATCATTCTAGTTCTCCATCATATTTTCCTTGTTAATGAGGCAATAGTATATACCATATTTTGCTGCAAAGCATTTTTCAAAGATTATTTGTTATCTATAGAATTTTGAACATGCAAGTGGCTAGAGTGAACTAAACATTACTGTATCTTCAAGAGAAGAAAACTGAGGATATTTGGCAGGTAATCTGAAGTGCATGTGGGCAGATATTTTGTAGCCCATATACTCACTTTCATGAGTTATTTTTCTTAAGTGTCTCAACAAAATTGCTTACACTTTTCTTGAACAAGTCTGATATTTAAAAAGCCATTTTTGTAATGACTTCGTGAGAATCTTAAACTATTAAAGCTCATACTTGGAAAATCATTTCAGTCACAACTTGCAAACTTGATTATTCACTTTCTTGTTACATGACTACTTGTCATTACCCACTGAAAACAGCAGAAGCCTCTTCATTTACTTTAGATAAGACCCTTGCAACAATATAAGACCTCAGTTAAAAAACCAAAGTAAGTCCTGGTTTACATTAGCAAAAGTGAAGGTAGAGTTACAGGTTACAATCAGAACTAAATTAAGAATGGAAATTTTGCCAAACACAGAAAGGAGCTTTAAATACACTGACAATTATATCTATTATCATCATGTCTTACAGCTGATCAATGCCAAGCACATCTGTTTTGGGTTCTTTTTAAAGCTAACAGAATTGATAACCTTACACATTCCATTATTCTATTATATATTCAAATATATTAAAATATTAGAATATATCAGATTACTTCTATTATAAATGAATGCAACATCCACTTTGTTTAATTACAGCAGCACACAGAAACAACAAATGAAACAGCACACTTCGAGCCAAGGTAAGATTATATGGGTGCACAACCACTTATTCACAAAACTGCCCAGTTACTGCTCAGTTACTGCCCAGTTACTGCCCAGTTACTGCTACGAAAACCAAAACCAACCCACAGTATGAAGCCAACCAAGAGAGAGGGAGATAGGATTTAATCTTTAGTATATCTCTTTTGTCTTGTCAGGTTAAATACTGACAGATATTGTTAAAATGTGTATCTTCATTCTATGGATATAAACGTTTGAAAAGGAGTCTAAATCAGAACTTTAGCTCTTTGCAGAGTATGGAGGATATATGGCCCATTTTACCATCAGCTGTGAAATTCTGACTTTTTATTGTTCCCCCTCAACTACAATCTTCTCTTTATATTGTTTTTTTTTCATTAGATATTTTCGGCCAAGACTCTAAAGAACTTTTGCAGTCCCTAAAGCTTCTAAATTGTAAACTTTAAATGCAAAACATCACAAAGTAAATATTTGCTGTTAAGTATGCACTTGAAATTTGATCAACATAAATGACCTTATGTGTACTCCTACCAAATTCCAGGCTCTGGCACCATGAAGAGTCAGCAATTGAGTCTAACAAAGGCCAAACTTCCTTTCTATCAGCCAAAATGTTTGGACTGAGCAAGAAGTACTACAAATCTCCCTTATAGTGTGGCACCGACAGACTGATAGGATATGCCCAAAAAAAGAATATGCTGCAAAAAGGAAGCAAAAGCCAAGGGAAAACAGAAGATTGGCCAGCTTTAGTAGCCTGCAATAGCATTACTTTCAAGGAGGCTAAGTGAAAGATAAAGTTATTGTTATTATGCAGAAACCAAAGACAGAATGTGGGTAAACAAAGAGCTAAATCCATCAGATTAATCAAGCCTGCAGCACAAATATTCTTACTGTCACAAGAATCTGTACTAAGCAGTTAAGCTCTTTTTACACTCAGAAACATAATTTTGTATTTCAGCTTTACAGCAGACAGACCATGAACTGAAGACTAAAATTCCCCATGCTTTAAAACAAACTTCAGCAGATAAATCCCTTCTGGCAACATACTGAGATGCTTCGTCTCAGTACAGTGACGGATAGTGCATAACAAGATAAAGGTCTGTGGATATGTAGCTCTCAATTTACTTGGCTCAGCTGTGCTCAATTTGCCAACGATTCAAAATAACCAGATGACACTCCAGAACACACATAGAAACAAGGCTTCTCTTGAATGACTTCCTCATTTTGTCTGTTAATAACATATGTGGCACTCAACCCTCTCACAATTTTCAAATTATCTTGATCTTTTTATCTAGTCTCAGAACTAGACAACTCTTTTTTATGGTTCTCAAGACCTGTATTTATCAGAACAAATCCTGACACAAGGTACCATTTGCTTAGGATTGTTTAACATGGTGTGGCAGAACATGTTGTAATGCAGTGGGAATTTACTACCGGACGCTTTTGAAAAATAACACGGTGCCACAGTCTCAAGAGGTTCATAAAGTATTTGTTGAGCAAATCACCCCTTGAAAGAGCAAAGGGCAAAAGCACTACTAATGCACTCTTGAGACTCCTGTTCTAATGCTGTGATTTAAAGTGCTGTGGGCGTTCCTGCACTTAAGAGATTACTTTTGCTCTCTTCACCCCAGACACCCCTAAGGTAAACTCTGCCACTGTGTTTTATGCCACTGTTACGTATTAAAGAAGCTGGTAGCTAAGGGCATGGGGACAAACACAGCATTTGTCCCAAAAAGTGAGCAATACCCAAGAAAGCTATAAAATGAATGTCTCAAAGACACTCCCAGCTCACTCAAATGCAATGACTCATTCTCATTTGCTGTAACACAGCTTTGCTGGCAGAAGCATTAAAGCAACTGGCCTTATTTTCAATGTATGTCACTTGGGCAGTTGCTGATCGGACAGATATCACTAGTACCAAAAGTGGTTGGGTGGCAGATTGCAGATGATTGTGCTCCAGGATAAAAGAGGAAGGAAGCTGTTCCACAGAGGGGAAACAACTGCTGCTTTTCAGATGAAGGCTGTAGGAGAGATGCAAAATTGAAAGCATGAGATGTGGACACCCAGTCTCCCCATCTCTTCTCCTAATGACCCGTTCTTCGTTTAAAAAGCCTGACACTACGTAAGTAACTCAGGGGAGGGTAACTGTTGCCACGCTCCAACCGACTTGGACTGAAATAAAGCATGACATTTTTTTTATCACTAAGAGGAGTATTTCTTACTGTATTGAAACTAAAAGCATATATAAACTATAAGTTCCAGGGTGCAGGCTAACTACTTAAGTAATATTTGTAATATGCAGTAGCATACTGCAGTATTTTTGAAGGAAAGGAAAGAGGAGAGAGGAGATACACATTCCCTTCCTTTTTTTGGCTAGGTTCACAGAAGATTCTGAAGCAGATGGCTCTAATCCAGTACGACAATCCCCATTTCTGATGCAGTGCAGCCTCTTATTCCTTGATTACAGGAGATATACAAATACATTACACTGTTATACAGCCTTTACGGTGAGACAAAGGCTCTTCACCGCTTTTACAAAGTAGTTTGTGCGTTGTAAATGATATCCCTCCGTGGAAGGAAGTGTTCCATTCCTTTTGCCCCAGCTCAGAGCGTGGGTGGAGTGCTGAGAGAACACACGTCGGCTGTTTCTCCTGCCTGTTTCACATTTACCAGAACGAAGGGAAAAAAACCTGCCTTAGCAGTTAGAGCAGGTGACGATTTCAGTGCCAATCCCTACACCCGTGGGAGGAGCAACACGGGGAAAGAGAGGAAGACGCTGTTCTCCCCCCAGGAGGGACGGGGCAGGGCAGAAACCTCACTTGCCTCCTAGGCAGGACTGCACCGTTTCCTCTCCCCTTCCCTCGCCCCCGCGACTGCACGAGTGTCTGTGGTTCTGCGGTGGGGGATGGAGGGACCGCGTCTTCCTCCCCCCCGCCCGCCATACGCACGCCGTGCCGGTGGCCGAGGCGCACGAAGGCCCGAGGCCAGGCTCTGGCCCGACACAGGGATTCTTGCCCCACTCCTCCGCCCGCAGTCCCTCAGGCGACAGCGGCGGTGGGGCCGATCACGGTCACGCGGGCCGGGCGCCCCGGCTCGCGGCGGGCGCACACGGCCCTCGGCGGAGGCGGGCGTCCCGCGGGAGGAGC
>JANHFX010015610.1:0-11462 GCA_027560015.1 Chloroceryle amazona
AGGCTGAGACAGTCTGGGGGTGTTCAGCCTGGAGAAGAGAAGGCTCTGGGGAGACCTTATTGCAACCTTCCAATGTCTGAAGAGGAGCCTAGAAGAAATGCTTGGGAGGGACTTCTTCCAAGGCCTCGTAGTGATAGAACAAAAGGTGATGGCTTCAAACTGTCAGAGGGGAGATGCAGATTAGAAAATTAGGAAGAAGTTCTTCGCTCTAATGAGACCTCGGCACAGTTGCCCAGGGAAGCTGTGGATGCTCCATCACTGGGTGTGTTCAAGACCAGGTTGCATGGGGCTTTGAGCACCCTGGTCTGGTGGGGGGTGTCCCTGCCCATGGCAGGGGAGTTGGAGCAGGATGATCTTTGAGGTCCCAACCCAAACCAGTCTGTGATTGTGTGAATTCAAGTCAGGCTGGTGGCAGAGTGTGCAGGAGCCTGGCTGCAGGCCAGGTTGGGGCAGAAGTTGTAACTGGGGTGCACGAAATCAGAGCTGTCCACGTTTCCTCAGCACAGATTCAGTGGGATGTTTGGAGTATTATTATGGTTTATTTTCAACCTCTTTGCAAATCCTGCGATGTATCAGAGATGGAGAATGTAAAACACAATTAGCGGAAAATAGGATTCATGTCAGATCCCGAAGTCTGGAAAACTTTCAGCCCCTCCGCTGACACGATGACTCAGGAACACGCGCTCCAAAAGCTGCCTGCGAAGCCAACGTCTGCACCCTTTGCATCGGGACAAAAGATGGAAAAATGGCAGCAAGCCCAGCAATGATTTTCAGATAAGCACCTCAAAGCAGAAACAAATTCCCCTATCCAGTAAAATCTTCCCCATCCACCGCTCCGGGCAGCATTTGCCACCGCGACCACCCAGCAGCCCGGCTCCCGCTCTGGCTTTGATGTGTTTGCGCGGAGGAGAGAGCGAGACTCCCTCCTGCCCAGTTTGGGAAAGTACTCCTAAGGAAGAGTCGTTTTGTGAGATTTGTATTTATCTGGAGATCTTTCCAAAAGCCGTATCGGCTCCGCCGGCTTCAGTCCTGAGCAGCCTCGCGCTGCCAGTAAACGCTTTCTAAATATAACGTGAAGAATCATCCTGGAGGATTTAGGAAAAAGAAAAAGAAAAGGGGGGGATCTGATGCAGTTGGGCTGAATTGTTTTGGGTTTTGTTGTCCCTTCCCAACTGTGTGTTGTTGCACAGGCCTGTTTCTGTAATAATTGGCAGGGGTGAACATTTCTCTGCCAGGACTTGGAGATTTATTCCCCGCTATGGTCGAGTTAAGATGATTTACTTTGCGTTAGCCAAATCTACTCATCGTTCTTCTGAAATCCCCCCTTCCTCAAATTACTTTTCTCCTTGAATTTTGCACACGCAGCATCGGTGTCTTCGTGTATTGGCCAAATAAGGTGTAGTTTGAAGAAAGTGTGTTTAACCCCTGGGTTTAAAATGCCCTTGACTGGTTTTGCTGTGGTTTTTATCTCTCGGAATGTTTTTCTAGACACTTCAAATGCTTCCTTTTTTTTTTCTTTTGAGCAATCTCCTTTGACTCAAGGGAGAGAATATCCAGGCAGTTGTTTATAGCAAGCTGTAAATGTCAAGAATGCTCCATGAGTTGCCTGCAAAGGATGTTCCAGAAATCAGAGGTGACGCATTTTCTTTTCTAAAGCAGTTCCCAGGTCCTTTTTTCTTCCACGGAGCCTTCAGAATCAAAATCAGCTGTTGGGATACTTTCTCCCATCCTTTTTCCTCATTTGTCATCCTTCTCCAAAGCCATCTCCCTACATACCTCATTAAGTTGATAAACTACTGCTTTGGCCATGGTCCTCTCAGTAACACTGCTGGGGCTGTCGACGGCTGGAAGCAAAATTCTTCTTGCTCCAGCTATTCCTATAGATGGGACTTGATGTTCCAACCAGTTTTGGATGGGTTCTCCTTCAAAAACCCCTTTCCCTTCAGCTTATCTGTTGAACAAGTCCCAGATGAAGAGCCAACAGAGCTGGGAAAGCTCAAGCAAAGCCCCAGCTCTTCAGTTCTATGTGAATTTTGATGATTTGGGGTTGGATAGACTTTGATTACCTAATTTCAGCAGGGGGGTTTGTACCTCTGGCTTCTGCAGAACTCCTTTTTGCTGTCGTGGCAGTGTCTGGAAGGAGTTCCTCGTTCTCTCAGTGCTCAGAAAGAATTTTGCATTGATGGAGCAGAGCCCACCTCCCTCCCCGAGGACTGACTGAGCTGACCTCCTCGTGACAGGGGTTAGGAACTGGGCTCTTGAGTCCCTGCCATCTGTACATGGACTTCGAGTGATACCCTTCTCATCGGTCTTGCCAGGTTGTAGCGTGGAGCCGCTTTCCTAAGCGAGGTCTTACAGTCTACATCTTGTCATCAAATCAGAGGTGGGAGAGGGTGTAGCAGAGATCCTGTAGAGAGCCTTAGGGATCCTAAAGGTCTTAAAGGATCCTAAAAGATCTTGGCTCATACTTCACTCAAAAGAAGTGGAAATAAGCGTGTCAAGCAGAGTTGCAGCAGACCTGTGGGAGCTGCGTGATGGTCCTGGTGGGGTGGTGCTGCCAAGTCTGTTGCTCATCCCAGGGTAAGTAGAGGGACTTGGCTGTGCACGGTGTTTGGGGGCCGATTCGATACGTGCACATACCAGAGAGCGCCTGGAGGTTGCTGGTGCTCTCCCCAGGGTCTCTGTTTGCCTGCTTTTTGGGGTGTGAGTTCTCCCATGTTTCTTTGAGGCAGATCCAAGTGAAGTCTGTTTTTGTCTTCTGTAAAGAAAGAATTCTGTTTCCAGCAGCAGTTTCTGCAGAAAGCTCACATTTAGTAACCTACTCGCAAGCCTTTTCTCTAAAGGACGGCCATCTACTGCAAAAGCCTGTTGGGAAGAATCAAAGCAGTGGGTACATTTTCAGATTTGCTGGGTGCTCTCTGGACTTGCCCGTTAGGTGCAAGGGTAGCTTCAGGTGTCTCTGGTGTCCTCCTCAGAGCTTCTGGAACAGAATGCAGGCCAGGGGAACCAAGGGGGCTTAGATACAGCAAAAGAAAACGCGGTTGCCTTGCTGTTTGTAACATTGCCTTGTGGTTTTTTTGTCCTTTCCCAGAAGAGAAGCCAAAACCAGACCCAGTATTAAAACCTCCTTCTCCAGTCCTCAGACCAGAACCTACTGTGGAGAAAAAAGATCAAGCTGGCCAGATGACCAAGGTCTCCTCAGTGGAAACCCCACCAGAACTTCCTCTTGCTCCATCGCCCGCCCCGGCCGCTCCCGTCGCAGTTGTTCCTACTGCTGCTGCTGTTGCCGTCGTCACCGTTTCTAGTAAACCCCCGTTCACAGCTGACTCGGAGGAGAAATGTGAACTCGCTTCCCCAGAAGAGGAGGCCACGCCTGTATCCAATGCCACCCCCTGCACGGACACGTCGGACCCTCCGCCAGCGGCCGAGGCCGATGCCGAGGTGTGCAAGGAGCCTAGTAGTGTAGCATCTAGTGATATTGCAGTGACTGCTAGTCCTCATCTAATGAACGACGTGGACGGGGTTAGTGAAAAAGTAACTGCTGCAGAGAGCGGCGTAGATGTAGCCCAGGCGGAAGCCGCGCCATTGACTGTTGAGTCGGAGACACCAGAAGCACCTCCAGCAGAAGTGGAAAGCGTGCCATCTTCCAGTGCTCTTCACGCTGCTCCCTCTCCTCCTCCCACCCCACCGCCCACCCCTCCGCCACCTTCTCCTCCAGTTTCTGTTGCTGCTGTTACCACTACAACTCCTTCTCCACCCCCTCTTCCATCTCCCAGTGCCCTCCCTGTTGTTCAGGGGGATTTAGAAGGAGAGGAGGGTACAAGAACTACTCTTAGCGAAGAGGTAAAAGATACTGAAAAGAAGGAAGAGACAGAAGCAGATGGGCAACTGGAGGAGAGCACGGAGGCTCCGAGTTTAAACTCGAGCAAGAGTCCTGTCCCAGGTAAGTGTTCAGCACCGTGGTCATGTGCAGTAAACTGGAAGATGAAGGAAAAGGGTCTTTGGGGTGGTTCTTCCATCAGATGTTTCCCTTGTTTCCAGAAACCAAACCAGTTGTGCTGCGTGACCGTTACTGCGATTCCAAAACGCTCATCTTTGTTCGCAGGGGTTAAACGCCCCTCGCAGTAGTTGATAGAAGAGGTGGCTGACTGGGATGTGTGTCCCAGGGCTGCTCAGGGTCATGGAAGCTGCTGGTGTTCTGCTGTCAGGGTGACCCAGGGCAGCACTCCCACGTGCTGTCGACAGGAGACTCAGAGGACACTGCTCTTGTCCTTTCTGAGATGACCAGTCGGTTTGAGGACCTGTTGCTCTGGATTTACCAACCTGCACCTAAACCCAGCCTAACATCCAGACCTTGAAGCCCTTTGGGTGAACCTTCTGAGCCAGCAGCCTCTGGAAGCCAGTGGGGTGGGGATTTTTCCAACTAGAAAAGCGTGTCATGGTGTTCCCAGATGTGGGTAAATATAACAAACTGTTAAAGCTCTTCTGAACGACCTGAGTGTCCCCCACCTCAACCAGACACCTGACCGTGTGTCTGGTTTGCCTCTGCGAAAATAACACGCGAGTGAAATTCCCCCGTCGCCTCACCTGGCTCAGCTCTGCTGGTCTCATCTCACTCTTCTTGACGTTTTCAGAAAACAAGGTGCTTTGGTTCAAGAGCCGTAAGAACTTGTAACGAATTGCTAAAAATTGATGTTTCTGTTGCTGCCTTTTCAAATCCAGGTGATTTCTCGGAGGGTTGTTCTCTGCCTTTGCTTTCGGCGTCCGATCACGTCGCTGCTTTAGCATTTAATGGATTCATACAGACCACTGTTGTTTGACAGGGGGGTGTTTATTATTTGCTGGATTTTCTATAGAAAACCAGCTTTTTTTTTCTTTTTTGGTCAGGTCTTCCTGGAAGTGAAACCATGGAAAAGAAGTTAAATCAATTAATTCCTTGTTTTTAGCTGTTGTAGGGGAGTATAATGGTGGCTTTTGTGCAGGCCTGGCGGTGTTAAAGCATCTCTGGCACCCTGCTTTGCAGTCCTCGCAGAGCCGTGGAGCTGAGCGTCTTTATTTAAACACAGCCTTTGAATTTGGGGAACTTTGGGCAAGAAACAAAGGAGAAGCAGTCGGTTGTGATTTGGGTTTGTTTGGGTTTTGGGTTTGTTTTGGGTTTTTTTAAGTAATATTTGAAATAGGGTGGGTTTCAGTTAATTCTGTCCTCAGCAAGTGAGAGATGTGCAGTGGCACCAGGGCTGCACTCTGCTGTGGATTAAATGAAATGAAAAGCTGAGACTGGCCTTGTTCCATAATTGTCTAATGCTGCACTAGCTCAATATGCTGGATCTTAAATAAAATCCTATATCTAGGGAAGAACCAGAACGATCCTTCCACTCCACCAACCACAGGGTGGGTTGGTTGGGGTTTTTTTTCTGTTAATCTTTTTCTATTTTTATTTTACTCGGGTCATTTCACTGCTCTGGCACTTGTTGTTCTTTCAGTCTGAGCTACTTCATAACACAAATTAATTCCCTTACAAAGCAGGACTGAAATGGATGAAATAGGACTGTGTGTAAATAAGGTTTTACGCAGCCAAGTTCCAGCTTGCAGTGTTGCTGCTTGCTTTGTAATGACCTGGAGTTTAAATTAAAAAAAAAAAAGAAAAAAAAAATGCAGAGTTTTGGGCTTTTAATTATGCAGAAGATTAATTTTGATGCTTTCATGTCATTAGGCCCAACAGCCCTCGTTAGCCAATGCAGTGGCTGTGGCAACAAAGAAATATTTCTCAAGTCACGTAAAAATCACTTGAAACTCTGCTATTAAAAGCTCAGTACTTCAGGGGAAAGTGAGATACTCTCTAAGTCAGCTCTCTGTGCTTTACCCCCCCTTTAATGATGTATGGCTGCCTTGCCTTTCTCTGCCAGCCTTTTTGCTTTGGGCAAGATTTGTCCAGTTCTTCCTGGGAGAGAGGAAGAGAGATTTGAACAACGTCATCTGGAGGTGACCCGGGCGGAGCGAGGGTCGCGTGGCTCTGCCGTACGCTGGAAAACACAGCTGCTGAACTTCAGGAGCAAGGGGACAGGGCTGTGTTATTGGGGGGAGTGGGGGGGTGTTTTGTTTCTTGGACCCAAAGCCAAGACTTTTGGTTTTTGTGGTCTCTGGAGATGCAGTAGGAATTGGGATAAGGGAAACTACTCAAACACGTGGTGGTAAGCGTGAGCTTGGTGACTTTTAATATTTCCTTGGGCTTTTCAGCAGAAGTGTGTACTTACTACAGAGCAGGTTGGCCACAAATCATAACGCTTTATTCCCTGTAATGGGAGCCAGTCTGGTTTGACTGGGAGCCTGCTCAGACCCAAGACCTCGAAGAATAATCTGATTGCTGCAGCACTTACTCCCGAGGGTCCTTTTCATAGTTACTGTCTGGCCTGCCTCAAAATGGGCAGGGGGGCTCACCCACCTCCTGCCTGATGTGGCAAGGCAGTGCTGCTGGGACTCACATGTGTATCCTGAGTTCTGGGATGGAGCTGACAGCTTTTCAGGGATAGATGGAATTACTCACTTGTCCCTCAAGTGCTCTGCAGAATACACCTTCTACCCACCAGTCAGAGAAACAAGACTCTTAAATGTACTCCATCAGGTTCTGGAGAGAAAGACAAAGATGTTCAGACCACAGAGGCTTCCCCTTAAATATTGTTATTCTTTTTTTTATAGCTGCAGAAAATGAGTTTTGCAGTGTTTGTCGGAGTGCTGGGAGCCGAGCAGAGCTGACCCTTTTGGGATCCAGCAGAACCTCTGCTCTTGCTGCTCCTCTGGTGTTAGGTCTCCACCAGCTTGCCAAGGTCAGGGGTTGCAGGAGCACCTCTGTTGGGGTTCTTGGTACTTTGCAAAAAATCAGAGCATCCTTGGGTTCCTTTTCTATTTCACACTATATTTACAATATTCTGTCTCCTCTTCAGTGTCTTCCTACCCTGCGTAACAACAGCAGTGGTTTCAGTGGTGCCCTCTCAATGTCTGATAGCAGCCAGTCCATCCACAGCCCGCTCCTCAGCACCATTGCTCTTGCCTGCAATCCCCTATGAAAGGGGGAAGATTCGGTGCATTTCAGAGCATTAAACCCCGGGGAGCTGCCCTTTGTCTGGATTTTCTTTCATCCTGCAAGCAGGATGCTGTGCCTGGGTGCGTGTTTGCTTGCTGCTGGGTTTCTGTCCTGAGCATTTGCCAAAATGTGGGGTTAGAGGAGACACATTGACCGCGTTGTGAGTGTGCAGGCGGCAGATCTCGTTCCTGCCTGCCCAGGAAGGATTATCTTGAGGTTTTCAGGGCTGTTACTGGACAGGTCAAGAGCACGCAGCTTTGGAAATAATTAATTCCTGCTCATCTTCATTACAAGGAAAAAAAATACAGATATTGTCAAGAGAGGACCTCTCTTGCTCTCAAGCGAAAACGTTGCTCCAGTTAAATGTCATCTAGGGCACTTAGTTGCTTTTGTGATTAAATTCTGGTCTTTCTCTAGCAGCTTTGCTGGCTGCGGTGAGGGACCAGCGCTGCTCGGGGGACAGAACAGGAACGATTTTGTTGGTGGAGTAGGAATTGTAAAGAAGGCGGCGGTGCTACCAGAGAGTGGAAGCCTTCAGGACATGCTCTGAACGCCTGCCTTTGATGTGATCTTTCTATCATGGTTATTAGGAGAAGCAAAGAGGAAAATAAGAGCTTGATGTCTGTCCCAGGCAGAACTCCGAGGAGTGTAGGAAGCCAAAAGAGCTTAAGATGCGTCGAATTCAAAGGGCTGCTTCTTGCAGAGCTAATTTATGAGATGGATTTCAATATAAAGTAGCCCAACTGACTGCAGAGCCCTGGGCTTCTTGGCCATGGAGGCTGTAACAGGCAACTTGGGGCAGTCATTGGAAATATCTTGGAGAAATCTCCCAAAGCTGGAGAGCTGGAAACATAAATCAGGTCTCACCTTTTTGTTGATCTGCTGCCAGAACCAACTGGAATACATTTTCTTTCCCATGAGTTGTAAGGCGATGGTGAGTTTTCACTCGGGGTTTTCCTGGCACATTGGCTAAAAAATAAAAATATAAGAGCTGGTATTAATTTGTGCTCAGCAGTTGGCACCCACATCAGAGAGGAGGCTGCCTTCTTGGTCTCGCTTGGTGGGCTCTGGGCTTGCTGGGGTGGGCGTCTCCTGCGGAAAGACGTTTCACTGAAGAACACGACGTGGCTGGAGGATTGGATTGAGATAGCGTAGGGTCTGCTGAGTGGTGGGGATGTCACCACTAGTGTCTGGGATAGCCTGGAAATAAGGATTTTGTTGCTCTTGCCAGTCCTAAAGTAGATCAGCGTTGTCACTCCTGGTATCTTGCTTATTTTTGTAAGGAGCGATAAACAGAGCGCTCCCAGCCGTGGTTGGGCACTTTTATGCTGATTCTGCTGGTGTCCCTTCTCCAGCAGAAAGAAAGGACCACCTAACACATTGAAACGGGCTGAAAACAAGCTCTGGAAATGTGTGAACCCAGGCAAAAGTGGCCTTCTGTGTGTGCAGGAGTTCGATTCTTGGTGTGCACGCGAAATGCTGAATTTGAGGGGATGGGAAGATGGAAAGGAAGACCAGAAGTATCTGGAGACCTCTCTTGCTGGCAGCCAAACCAGGCACGTTACCTTCTGGGTTCTCTGTGGCTCACGTTGTACCTTGCAGCCAAAACTCTATTTTCAGATAGCACCATTGTCCTGCTTGAGTTTGGGGTTTGGCACCTAAACTCACTTCCATTTTCTAAGCATACATTAGCATAAATTTTCCTATTGAGTCAGTTCCTGTAGCAGAAAGAGAACTTAACAGAAGAAAAAAGACCAAAGACAACCCAACAACCTGATGTCTGCTATTTTAAGAGGGGAAAAATTGAGCAGCGTCTCTGGAGATCTCACCAGCGTCCCCCCCGCCAGCTCGCAAAGACGGGCGGCTGTTGGTGCACAGCTACAGGCTGCGAAACGACGGAGCCGAGCGAAGGCTGCTGAGTGTCAGGGGGTGAAGGGCAAGTGTCCGGCCAGGCATCCTCCAGCAGGGAACCCCCAAAGCAAGGAAAGAATCCCCGTGGTTAAAACAAAGCAAAAAGCTGCAAGACTTGTTAAGGACGCTCAGCAGGATCCCACCCTTCATACAGCTTGCTTTTGCCAAAAAAAAAAGGTGAAAAAGATGTATTGGTGAGAAGTGAAAATGTTCAATTCCTGACAGCTGAGGAAGGAAACATCCCAAAGCTTTGCCAACCCCAAATCCATGACCCTGAGTTTATTTCTGTGAGTTTAAAACTGAAATGTTATTTCACACTGTGGGTGTTTTCCCTGGTGTAGTGTGAGCGGAGTGAAATTCTGTCACATCCAAAACTTGGGGGTTAATAAATGGAATTACTTGGCTATGGCAGTGTTCAGGTCATTACTGCGCAGGTGTCACCCTCTCCTTGCTGGAATCCCCCGAGAAGTGTGGAGGTGACATCACCAAACCAGAAGGCATCGTGTCGGTCCGCGGGGCTGGACGTCCAGCCATAATCCAGCAGGTTCACTTTTGGAAAGCACTGAATTTCAGCAGATTTTTGTGGTGGAGGGAACTGTGGAGCCTCGCTTCAGTGTGCCCTTTGCTGAGCCACTGGAATTGCCACCCTCTCGGCAACCTGGTCCTAACCCAGCCCCGGTTTCACCCCCAGACGGCGAGAACAACTCAGCAGCTCTTAGGAGGGCCCAGGGCACTTCTGTTGTAGGAATAAGAGCTCGTTCTTGTTGCATAAGGTGAAGCCATTTTGCTGTTCCTTCCTGCTGGGCCATTTTTCTGCTCTCTGTTGAAGCCCAGGAAGTTCAGGGTCACTGCTGGGGCTCTGCCCCGCTCCCGAAGCTTCTCCGTGGGGTGCTGTGATGGATGGGGCACGAGGGACTCGGAGCTTGAGAGACCTGGCTGATTTTTCCAGCTCCCTATGAAGTGTCAGTTCTGGGAACTAAATGAAGACATCTAGACAGCTTCTAGTTGCTCACGGCAAGGGGGTTCGGACTGGCTGATCTTTAAGGTCCCTTTCAACCCAAACCATTCTGTGATTTCCACAGCCCACCGTGTTTCTGTCAGTCCACAGTCAGCCCTCCAAACAGGGAAACACTGTTAAGAAGCTGCTGAGGCTCCAACGTGTCTTTTGGAGCAGTGGGAACATAACAAATCCAGTTTCCTCTTTGCCCATAGGAACAAAATAAGCCGTTCTTAAAGCTCTTTTCATGGAAGAGCCTTTCAAAATTGTCTTTTATTGTGATAAAACAAGCACACGCTGCGGTTTTTCTGTCGTATATGCTAGAAACCGGAGGCTGGAGCTGGAAATGTGTTTGCAGTAAACTTCAGTCACTGAATCAATCCTCTTTACGCCCTGTATTAAATACTCACGTGTGCCTGGTATCAGAATTGAAGCTGGTAGCACTTGCAACAAATTACGAGCATATTGGATTAATGGGTTTGTCTCCTCTTAATGTATTGTGTGGTTTCTTTTACTCTTTGGGGAGGGGGGGAAGTGATTAGAGTAAATCACTGCTGGTCTCAGAAATATTTTCTGGTGTTCTCTTTGAAATGCACGGTCAGGGAAATTAATGAATGGTGGAGTTATTAACCTGCTTTTGAATTGAAATATAAATCCAGCTGAGGAGAAGCAGGAGCGCTGCAAGATGGAGGGAGTTGTCCTTTTGGAAGAGATAGTGGAATTTTCAGCCTGTTTATGTTTATGGTCCAGGTGATGGTTAATTCTTACAATAGTTCTTGAGAAGAATACATTGAGAACAACCTTCACTCCGAGGCAGTACTTGATCTTGCCCCAGAAAATGCAGTTTCTGAAGCTTTTCTTTTGCCCTGCACGTTCCTTTTGCTGTTGGCAATAAACTCCTCGCTATCACAGGTACCATTTCGAGCTCAAATGAGCAACTTGTAAAACAATTACCGTGTTTTAGTGTCACGCTAACGATTGTGTCATTACCTCGTTGAGACCCAAAGTGGTTATATCCAGCCGAGTCCTCCGCAAGGCTGCGACTGCTTCGTTTTCTTGGAGGTAAAACCAGCGCACGAGAGGGAAGCGCGTCACCCACGGCCAAATCTGCTCCGTATAATTTAGTGTTGTAATAGTTGTCTGCTTATATTGCAGCCCAAACAGCTGTAACTGCACCAAAGACGTGGAAGAAACCAAAAGACCGGACCCAAGCCACTGAGGAGGTGATAGAGGCAGAAACAGAGGTAAGAGGGAACCACAGTCTTGCTTTATCCAGCTTTAGTGATGATGCTGCTCTTGTTAAACTGTGTCTTCAACGTGTTTCTTCTGGTTGGCTTGCAAGGATGCAGGAAAGAGTTTTTTCATAGAATCACAGAATGGTTTGGGTTGGAAAGGGCCTTCCAAGCTCATCTGGTCCAACCCCCTGCAGGGAGCAGGGCCATCTGCAACCAGAGCAGGGTGCTCAGAGCCCCG
>JANHFX010015610.1:19312-44053 GCA_027560015.1 Chloroceryle amazona
GGCGTCAGCGTGTGCCGTCGCACGAGCCCTTTCCGCAAACGGTGCTAAGGGAGCAAATAGGTCGTACTAACCAAACACCCAACCCAGGAACATCGCGGTGCCTGCGGACGCTGTTGCTTTCTCAGTGCTTCCACATGGTGCTTTGCTTCGTCACTTCATTCCTTGTCTTCCTGCCTTTTCATCTGCTTTCTCTTTCACTTTCTCATTCTTTTCCCTGCCTTTGGCTTTGCCCAAACTCTGAAATGCTTCTCTGAATTTTTCCTCCTTGCTTTCGCCGTCTCTTTTTCTCGGGGTGCAGCTGCCCCCAGCACTGGAGGATGGAGCCCCCTCCATTAGGCACAATCATTGATGGTTTTTCACCCGTCTTACCGAGATGCATCCGCTGTATCCATCTAGATGCAGCTAACGCCACCGCTGTCATTTATCTTGCAAAACTGCTGGTTCCAGAAGAGTTCACTGAAATAACCTCGGCTTCCAAGTGTGCAGATTTCCAGGAGGCTTGGCATCAACCCGGCGATTTTGAGTTGATGTTTCTGGTTTGCGAGCGGCCTCGTGGCTGGCGCCTCAGTTCCGGGGCACGCGGCCACGTCTTGGAGTAGCTTCGGTGCCGCGGTTTCTCTCGGAGCACCACCCGGTCCCAAAATCCCCGATGCTGTTTGAGGTCAGCATCGCTTCCCAGATTTAGGACTTGCAGAAGACAACTTACGACTTCTCTCCCGTCATGCGCTGAATGTCCCGAGCCTCTCAGCATCTTGGTAACGTCCCTGTCGCTCTTTCTCTTTCCACAGGCCTGCAAAGTGCAGAGCAGCCCTGGACTGCCCTCCCTGGCTCGGTGCGGGTCCCCAGCATGCCCTCTCTTGGTCTCGCCTCACCCACCATTGAGGAACCTGCCGATAGGGGTAAGCCAAATCCCCCCTTCTCCCCCCAGTCTTTGCACCTTTTTGTAGAGTTGTCTTTTTCCCTTACACCCACTCTTTATCAAGAACGACCGGCAGAAAACTTTACAAAAAGGTGCAACAGTGTGGTTTTTTTTTAATTAAAAAATAAAAAAAAATAAAAAAATAAGCCAAACCACAAAAAAAACACCGAAACAAGACTTGCATTGTACCCCTCTAGGCAGTCTTCAGTGGTGGGTGGGACATCACCAGCTGAGGGCATGCTGGGACGTTGGCCTGAGCGGGATCCGCGAGGGGTCTGCACTTTGCAGACCTGTGGAAAGGGGGAGAAAAGGTAAGTCCCACTTACCCCGTTCATTTGGAGCATTCAGCACATAACATACATCTTACATTTGCGCCTTGCCAGAGCCAGAGCCTTTCTTTGCGGGTTGTTTTTTTCTCTGGAGGAGGGTTGGAAGGCAACGTTCCTTAAGAAGCGCGGCTGTCCTGCGACGTCGGCGGTTAGAGGACGAGAGGGTTCTTTCAGCCCCCAGCAAAATCAGACGTTATCTTCTCGTAAAGCATGGCACGGATCTGCTTGTGCGCTGCCTGTCCGCTCGGCCATCCCACCTCCGCGCAGGCCATGCCCATAAACCATCAAACCCCTGCTGCCTGCTCCTCGCCCTCCAAATAACGTCGAGCAGCTCAGCGCTAACGAGCTTTTGGCACCCCGAGAATCTTTTGGTTTGCTTCCTTGGCTTTTGTCTTGTCTTTTCCTTCTTTTCGCTTAAACGTGTTGTATGACTGTTCTTGGAACGAATAAACGTCGCAGCGGACACAGGGGGTGTAACTACACAGGGACAACAGGCAGCTAATAAATGCTTTTTCATAGACGTGAAGGTTGATGAGTAAGGAGATGCAGGCACAGAGAAATAGGGTTGGAGGGGACCGGTCCGTCCCTGCGCGCCAAGGTGGGATCCGTCTGCTGTTCTCATTCCTGAGAGGCGATGGACACTCGAGTCTCTTCTTCCCTTGTGCTTCGCTGGAAGGCAGAGTCACTTCTGGCAGCTATTCTCGATTTCACCTTCTGCGTTTGAAAGCTGTCGTAGTGGGAGAAGCTGTTCTTTAATTCCTTGGATAGTTCTTAAAGAGTTACCATGACTTGTGTTCTGAGAGTGGGAGGAGCCGCGAGGGTGAGCCCGGGCTCGTACTGAGACTCTGAGATTTGGGCTTCTCTTCAGGAGGTTTTTCCCCGTTTCTTTCTGCTTTACCTTTTTCTTCACCTCCACCCTGCCCTGTCCATCCAGACAACAGTTAATTCACAGAATCACAGAATCATTAAGGTTGGAAACTACCTTCAAGATCAAGTCCAGCTGAATATTATCAGGACCACTCAACCACATCCTGAAGTGCCACATCTAGAGGTTTTTTAAACACCTCCAGGGATGGTGATTCCACCACTGATGGTGATTCAGATACACGTGGTAACATCTGGTAAGAACTTCCACCAGCCTTTGGTGGAAGATGTTGTTTTCAGTGCAAGCTGTAGGGTTGTAACTATGGGTGCTATAGAACCGTTGTTATTTACGTGGTCTGGGTTACAAAAAGACTGCTGGGCACGAGCTCAAGCACCTCTTTAACTTGCTGCTTTCTAAATTTGGAACCAAAAACCATCCAGATTTTTTCTGTTAATGGCTTGATCCGTAGATTATTTTCTTGCACATTCCACTCACCGCTTTTAGAAACTAATCAACCAGTTTGAACCAAGTTTATTCACAAATATTAAAAAAATCCACCCTTCGAGAAAGATTTGGTTTATTAATGCCCTTTATGGTCTGGTCTCAAAAGCAGCCAGATTTGAGGAGGCAGTGACTTGTAACACAGCAATGTTCAGGAGATGGTTTTGCCAGGGAAACTGTCACCTCCTTCAGGGTGACAATTCATTCGAGGTTTGCTCTAAAAGCTGACGCTTCGTCTTTGTGTGGACCCGTACCCGAGGAAGCGCCGTGACCCTGCCCTCGCGTGCAGCAACCTGGCTGCCGTACGAAGGTCTGGACCAGAAGAGAGATGGGGGTGGCCACAGGCTACCTCTCATCAGCTTTGCCCCCTTTTCTGGGGAAATGAGCCCAAAAGTTTTGATTTTCCAGGCACGCTGCCAGTCTGGCTCTGGTCACCCAGCTCTGCAGGGGCAAGGGGGTGTGTGAGGAGGTCTGGTGCACGTGGTTGAAACCGGTCAGTTTTCTGTTGCGTTATTGTCTGGTTTTCCAGCTGGAGGGAAGTTTCTTCTTTCCATGGCCATACGTTTGCAGCGTGGTTAGAAACTGGGCAGCAAAATCGGGTGAAATTGCATAAAACCAGAGGTGGATGACTCAAGGCAGGGCTGTGGAGCAGACTTGGCCGCGTCGTGCTGGCGTCGATCGAGGGCTTTGGGTGAGAGCGGAGAGGGGTCATAGGGAGGGATCAACAACTGTTTGGGGAAGGTGTCTGAGGCAAAAGCATCCCCAGGGTTCCCTGCTCTTGCTGCCTCCTTCCACTGCTGGTTTCTGGGGAGCAATTGACTCCCACAGCTGCGCTACAGCCGCGGCTTGCGCCCGGCAAGGTTAGACTGACCCAACGGGTCATTTCTGCGCGGGCCAGCAGGACGCATCGGCATCAGCGGGCAAACCACCTCGTTGTCTTTTGACAACATCTTCTTCCGTTGCTGTTCTCCCACAACGAAGCCCAAAGGCGAACACCAGCCGTGGTGGGTGTTGAGGTCGTTGGCTTTCATCGGTGGCACGTGTTTACGTCACAAAAACCAAGCGGCTCGAATAGCAGCTACAAACTCCTGCCTTTAAGGAGGATTTTTCATTTTTAATAGTGCAAAACCAGATTTGGGGCTTATCTTTGACAAAAGAGGCACCGGCTCAGAGCACTTTCCTCCTGTATTCAGTAGAAGCTGTTTCAGTAACTGAGATGGTTTCATCTCTGCTCACTGAAGCCGTTTGTTGAACAAAGAAATGCTTTAAATGGCCCATTTTTCACGTGGAGGTTGCCTGCTGCCCACTGAAGAGATAAATTACTGCTGTGGAAAGTAGAAGGGTTTGATAATGAAGTTCTGTTGCTTTGCTAATTTTTATGTTGAAGTCGGACGCTTCTAATAAACGAGTTCAGAAATAGGAAAGAGCCCAGGGGAAGAATAACCTCCCGACAACACTTGATACCTTTAGTCCTTAAATCAGAAGCTCCCAGATGATGAAGAGAGAGTTTGGGGGTGTCTTGTGCCCAGTCACTCGTACAATGGATGAAAGACTCCCCAGTTTTGGCAGTTTCCATACCTGGCTGGACTGGGAGGAACATCGTGTTACATAGGATTGCAGAGAGACGCTTGATGCTGTTTCAGACAAAGCGCCGTGTTTCCCTTTCTTCTGTGGAGCTACAAAGTGTGTGACCCACATCTATTAGGAGCTTTATTTCTGCTGTGCAGGAGCTGCACTGGAAGCTCCATTTGGTGTGTTTCATGTAATTCCCATCTCAAAATGGCTCTGTCTGAAGCAACCTCCAGTAAAACTTAACATTTTTGGCGGAGCTGCTGATTTATCATTATCTAATTGCTTGGGATGGCACGTTTGAAATCCACCTATGAGGATTTACTTAAGTAGGCCTTTGCTGTTGTGTCTCAATTTCAGTTTCTGGTTCTCAAGAGGCCGTTTTGGTCACTCAGGTTCAGTTCTGCAGCATCCGGAGCATCGCCGATGTGTGTAGGCAGCAGTCATCCCTTATCTGCTTCGGGAAAAGCTGCCTGAGAGAAGCGTGTTTGGTGTCTTCACGTTCCCTCGGACCAACCCAGATGGGTGTGTTGGGTCGGAGGGATCCTCACAGTCCTAGGAGGAGTTGCTGGTTGTCGGAGTTTGCTGTCAGCGGGTGTTGGCCTGTGCCCTGGAGTGTTTTCTCGAGCTGTGAGTTTAAAAGGGGATATAACAAGGAATGTTTTTGTCCTAGTTATTGAATGTTGGACCGAGGAGACCTCCGCCAGGCCAGAGGAGAGAACCCAGGAAGATCATCACTGTGTGCGTGAAGGATGATGTCCACCTGAAGAAGGCGGAGAACGCCTGGAAGCCGAGCCTGAAGAGAGAAAACCAAACTGAGGACCCAGAAAATGTCAAAACCCAGGTGAGAGCTTGAGCGAGCGCTCCAGAGGAGGAGGAGAATGGTTAATTTGCCTTTCCTGTTGTGCAAGGCAGTAAAAAGGGGCGGTGAATTGGGTTTGAATCTCAGCTTTCCCCTGCCTTGGTTATTTTTTGTGATGTGTTTATTCTTGACCTGCAGTTTAAATGCCAATCCTGTGTAGTAAGCGAGTGTAACCAGGGAACACCAGACAACCTACTACCTCTCTTCAGGATTGTTTTTCTATTGCTATTTTACTAGAATATTTCTGTCTCCATTCTAAAGCAAACAACCTCAACCTTCCAGCACAGAATTTGCCTTTCATCCGCTTTTAGACAACATTTCTGCCCTGAACCCTCAGCAAAATTGCAGTTCCTCTGTCAAACCCCTCGGTTCATCCTGCCCAGCCCCGCAAGGCTGTCCCTGAAGCTTTCACTCTGTCTTTCTCCCCTTCCTCTCCTCTGTGGGACAACCACTCTGGGTGAGATATTTACCTGGTGGTCAAGCTTGTGATTTGTAGGGTAAGTTGGGATAGTCTTGAAGAACACTGGAGTTCTGTTCTCGGGGCTGATGGCAGTGTTGGTGACCTAATTAGCATTCTGGATAGGAAAAAAAAATAAAGTACTGTACAGTAAATAGAGAAGCTGGTCACCTCTAGCTGAGGCAACTCCCTGTTAATTTATATCTCATGGCTAAATCGATATCCAGAAGAATATTTCAGTTGGGTGACAGCAGGGCCTTTGTGTCTCTGTCATGCTTGAAAAAAAGCACTTGAGTGTTTCCAGAAACCTTGTCATGCAGCCTTGGCCTTTGGCAGCCAGTAGTTGAGGTAGGACTGGAGCTGGGCAGTGCACAAATGCGTGTCTGTGCGTAACTTGACTTTGTAGAAGTTCCTATATGACATCTTCTCCATTCACCCTTAAGCTCATTCCTGAAAGCCACCTCTTCAAATTGGGCTTGAGCTTACAGTTTTCCTGTCCTTCAGGAGCTGTTCCGCAAGGTACGAAGCATCTTGAACAAGCTGACGCCCCAGATGTTCAACCAGCTCATGAAGCAAGTGACAGACCTGACAGTGGATACAGAGGAGAGGCTGAAAGGAGTCATCGACCTGGTCTTCGAGAAGGCTATCGATGAGCCGAGCTTCTCGGTGGCCTACGCCAACATGTGCCGGTGTCTTGTAACGGTAAGAGCCGCCGAAGTCAAGTGGGAAATTCTTCCGCGTGCTGTCCCCGTGCAGTAATAGCAATGTGGCAAGAGCAGAGTTAGATGTTAGTTTCTGAACGTAAATAGAAAAAATTTACATGATTAATTTCTCCCACACGGGCTGGTCGTGCCCGAGGGCAGAGGGCTTTGCTTGGAGATATGTGTTGGCTGGAGTCACAGAATCACAGAATGTCTCTGGTTGGAAGACACCTTCAGGATCATCCGGTCCAATCTTGGACCCAACACTGCAAGCCCACCACTAAACCATGTCCCTCAGCACCAGGTCCACACGTCATTTAAATGCCTCCAGGGATGGTGACTCCCCCACTGCCCTGGGCAGCCCATCCCAGTGGCTGAGAACCCTGTCCCTGGAGAAGTTTCCTCCTGTCCAGACTGAGCCTCCCCTGGGGCAGCCTGCAGCCATCCCTCTGCTGCTGTCACGTCACCAGGGAGCAGAGGCTGTCCATCTCCTCTCTCCTGCCTCCTGTCAGGTGGCTGTAGAGAGCAAGAAAGTCTCCCCTCAGCCTCCTCTTCTCCAGACTCAACAGCCCCAGCTCCCTCAGATGCTCCTCACAGGACTTGTGCTCTAGTCAGGGACGCTTGGCTCTGCCTGGGCACAAGACACCACGAGTCACGTTTGGAAAGTCCAATTTCTGCCTCATTTCAAAGGGTGCTGAGCCAGCAGCTGGGCTTCAGGTGGTGAATCTGGGGCAAAATAACCCCCTTCTTGCCCCAGTCTTCCACGATGTGCCACAAAGGAGCACAGCTCCAGAGCCTTCGGTGCCTAACGAGAGGTTTTAAGCAGTTTTTGAGCTTTTTAAAGGATCCTGTGAATGGAAATGTAATCTGTCTCCGGGTGGAGGGGTGTCAGCCAAGTTTGGAGTGCCACTTCACACAGGAAATGTAGAACTTCTGCTGGAAGCGGTGACGTGACGCTTGACCGTAGAGCTGGGCTGCTGAACGTGAAGCACATCCTAGAAAGTAATGGATGGCTTAGAGGAAACCTCCCTGCTGTATTTCTGCTGATGGTTTTCTCCCCTTCTCCCACAGCTGAAAGTGCCCATGGCTGACAAACCTGGGAGCACAGTAAATTTCCGCAAGCTGCTGTTAAATCGCTGCCAGAAGGAATTTGAAAAGGACAAAGCTGACGACGATGTCTTTGAAAAGAAACAGAAAGAACTTGAAGCTGCTACCACTGTAAGTGGTATTTTTCCCCGTAAATTCTCGGACCTCCCTCTGAAAATGATTCCTTTTGAAGATGGTCGTTGAGTCCGGGGGGGAATTTTAGAGTTGAGAGTTTCTTTCGGTCACTGTGACTGATATAATTAAAAATATTTGCCCAGTTACTGGATTTTCACCAGCCTCTTTCTGGTTTTTAGGAGAAAAAGAGTAAACAGGGACAAGAGGAACTATAAATGTAAAACTGGATCTTTTGAAGAGTTCTCTGCTCTCTGAACATGGTCTTTTAGAGCTGTTTTTCTGTTCTACAGCCAGAGGAGAAGACGCGGCTCCATGACGAGCTGGAAGAGGCCAAGGACAAAGCCCGAAGGAGATCCATTGGGAACATAAAATTCATTGGCGAGCTCTTCAAACTGAAAATGCTGACGGAGGCCATCATGCATGACTGCGTGGTGAAGCTGCTGAAAAACCACGACGAGGAGTCCCTCGAGTGCCTTTGCCGCCTGCTAACGACCATTGGCAAGGACCTGGACTTTGAGAAAGCAAAGGTAGGGCAGGACTGGGAGCCAGAGATGAGGCTTTCAGGGCAGGGATGGAAAAATGGGGGTGGGGTGGTTTTATTGGAGTTTTTTCTTCAGAAATTTCTGTACGGCATGAGGAAATCATCTGCTCTTCTGTGGATGTTCCCTCACGGCCTTGCCTCGCTCCCTCCTCTCTGTTCCTTTCTACCAGAGTCTGTATCATTTTCAGCGGTGTTCTCCAGTTGTCGGTTGTTTCTTTCACCCAAACACCCAGTCTAGAAATGCTCAACATTCACTTCTTCCAAAGAGATGTACCTCTTGTCTTCTTCTTTTTCCAAAGCGTTCACATTTAGAGCTATTTCTTTACCATCAAAGGTTTATATTACCTACAAAATCTATCCCAGCATCCTCCTCCCGATTCTCCAACAAATCTGTCCGTAGCGTTACGCACCCGATGAGCTTCCCTTGGCACAGACAATCCCCTTCTCAAAAGCCAAGCTTGGGATGAAAATGCGTTCAAGGGGTTTGCCAGAAATCAGTCGGATTCGGCTCTGGAAATGAACCGAGCTAATTGTTTTCAGCTGCCTCGGGAAGGGAGTTCCCTGGATTGCAGAGCTCATGGCTGATCAGTCCTGACCCTTATGAGGAAACAGTTGCCCAGACTGTTTTGCAGAGCATTGACCAAACCAGCCTAATTTACCACCAAATCCCCCAGGCTAAACACCCTACAGCGTGCGCGGTACTGCCGTGGGTTTGAAAGGGTCAGAGCAGGGATTAAATTTCTCCACGTGCTTTGGTAAGCAAACAGAGTCCGACTTCTGAGCAGTAGCCGAGGTCATGCTGGATGAGTCCTGGGTGCTGTTTTGGGTTTTGCCCGGTCCGTAGAAGTTCTACAAAGTTCTACACGGCTCTAGAAGCTGGAGCAGCGGCACCGCGTAGCGTACGCAGCACGATGTCGTGTTACCCGCTGCGAGAAGCTGCCCGTGGCCTGTCTTGGGGTTTGTTATTTCCGTCAAGATTGCAGGAGAATCCCCTCTTTATTTTCTATTAATGGGGCAGAGGTTTTATTATGTGTTTTTATTGAAGCTGAAGTGTTAGTGATAGTTATAATTAAAGCCTCTGGAGAATGTCCATTTCAAATATTTTCCCCATAATTCCTAACGTTGGAAACATTTGCTCTTGGAGCCAAAACTTCCCGAGGCAAGGCCAGAACCAGATTTTAATAGGGTTTTTGTTGTTTGTTTAAGGCTTTAGCTGGTTTTTAGTGAAGGGAGTGGGAAACGTTTTATAAAACTGCCCTGAAATCCTGTGTTTAAAACAGCCAGAGCCCCCATTCTGGGGCAAAAAAAAGGCTTTGTGGAGCCTGGCAATTCAAATTTAGACCTCATGGAGGCTTCTCTGATGTTACCATCCCATGTGTCAGTGCAGACTGTTTGGGATTCCATCACATCACAGCTTTTTGGATGAAAAGGAGCTTGTGAGATCTCATGCTACAGCCGAGCCCGTTAAACAGCTTCTTGCTGAGAGAATCAGCACTTCTGGCCACACTTCTCTTGCCTGACCCTGGCTGAGACAGTTCAGGGAGGCAAAGCGTTGAAATGACACACGCAGCGTTGGTTTTATGCCCGTTTAGTTGCCTGAGATGGTTTTTCTCAGGCTGAGGAGGTGAGCACACCCGCTGGTGTATGAAGAGGAGGAGCTCAGAGGCAGAGCAGGACTCCCCTTTCCGATGGCAGCCAGCCAGTGGATCAGCTTAGCTGCAAAAAAGCACATTGATTTTTTATTTTTTAATGGATGGCAGGTTTATTGTGTACACACTGAGAGGGGTGTACGTAACCGGAGTAATGGAAAAGGCAGCGAAAGCGTGTGCTGAGTGAAGAAGGTGCCTGCAGACTCTGCCCCGTTTCCTGCTCGTCCCGCGCTGCGCACGCTCAAATCCAACCAGGAGGAGTGTTGGAGACCCAACACACTCTTCTCCAGAGAGCAGCTCTGGGTCCCCAGATGTGTTCCTGGCACAGAAACGCTGTCATGCAGAACCCTGAGGGAGTATTTTCTTTTTCTTCCAAAAACCCATTGATGATGGTGATGATGATGATGTTTCTGTTGTGTAGCCTCGCATGGACCAGTATTTTAATCAGATGGAGAAGATTGTGAAAGAGAGGAAAACGTCTTCAAGGATCCGGTTCATGCTGCAGGATGTAATAGACCTAAGGCTGGTAGGTACCAACTAAGTGAGCAAAAGGTCACGTTCCCCTTCATGTCTGGGCTGGAAGAGTCCTCAGGCAGGAGTGGAGATTTCCAGTACTCACCGAAGTGGGATGTTGGGGGGAGCTCCGTGCCCTTTATCCCTGAAGTGTAGCTGTTCACAGACAAGAAATCTCTCCATTCTGCCTTAATGAAGGCCAAGGTTGGTAGGCAGGAGAACTGCTCGTGTCAGGCCAAGGGGTTAAAGCTGAAGTGTCTACACCATGCGGGTGAAGGTGTGACCGCAGCTTGCACAAACCTTCCCCAGCACCTGGAATTTCACCCACGTAGGTCCTGGTACCAGCGTAGCTTTAGCCACCAGCACTTGACTGAAGCCCTGAGCAGGTTTTACTCATGCCCCAGATAGCTGTTTTGAAGCTGGTTTGGGGTTTTGTGTTGGCTGGTCACTGCTTTGACCGCAGGGTATGCGGAGATAATTACCCTGAAATTTGTAGTGAGGTGGTAGCAAGATCAAGAGACTGGTTATTCTGAGAACAGATGGGTCTGTGCCGTCCGTGGTTGAGTGGACGCATCAAGCAGTGGAAATGTTTTGTGGAGAGACAGCTTCACTTCTCTCTGCAGGATTCCTGTCTCAACCATCTCCATCCCTGGAGCTGCAAAGCACCATCTCCAGATAAAATGCAGTTGCTTCTTGCTGCTTTATTTTCAGGGTTTCATTTTCTCCCTCAAGCTTGGAGGAAAGGCTCCAGCAAACTGTGTTGGTAACAAAGGAGTAGAGAGTGCAAGCAGCCTCCCTCCACGGAGCCCTTGTCTTCCCTCTGGACCTACAAAGACTGCAAAGCTGGGAATGGGCAGGATGCTGGGGGTTAAAATGTCTTGAGTTCTGTCGTGCCTCCCCAAAGTCAGTCAGGTCTTCCCTGCAGCCTCCTTTCTCCCCCAAAACTTACACCAGAGTCTTAGCACTTGGACCCGTGGTGCTGGGATAACAGTGTCTGCAGTGTGACCCAGCACCACAAAATCTTCCCTGGTCCCTCGGGGAGCAGCCCCTCGGACATGTCACAAGGTGGGAGGATCAGGCCTCATTTGTGGTGTGGAAAGTGCCCCATTTACGGTGCTGCCCTGGAAATGTCTCTGAGCACGTTTGCTTCTTTCCTAGTGCAACTGGGTATCACGGAGAGCAGACCAGGGCCCGAAGACCATCGAGCAGATTCATAAAGAAGCCAAAATTGAAGAGCAAGAAGAACAGAGGAAGGTCCAACAGCTCATGACCAAAGAGAAGAGGAGACCAGGTAAAGTAAAAGCCAAGTTGGCTGCTTGTTTCACTCGTTTCCCATCCAGTGGCCAGAGCAGGAATCCCACATAAAAGAAAAAAAAATAAAAAAATCTGTGTTTTTTTTCTAAGTGTGATAAGCAAAGGGAACTGGGGCCAGATTCTGGCTGAGGCTGGAGAAGGGTCAGACTGGCTGTGGGCTGGCTGTGGGGATTTTTCAGAGGCAAATCCCTTGGGTAAAAAGAAACCACTGTAGGCCAGTAGTGCTTAAGTTTCACATTCATGGAAACTGTATTTGATTTTGTGACAGGCTGCCAGGAATCTGTTCTAACAAGTTACTGTGTCAGAGTCAGATTTGCTGCCCGTTCTCGCATAGGGCAGAATTGAATTCCCAGAGAACAGGATCTAATTTCAAGAGTAACCGTGTTGTCTTTTGCTCTTAAAGTTGTGAGGTGTTAACTTGGCAGGGGAAAGTCTCTTGGCCTTGCCTTAAATTGGTACCAGCCCTCGAGGCTGGCACTGCCTGAAGGTGAATTTGGAGCGACTGGGACAGAGGGGGCCAAGGAGAAAGTCATCTTTGGGATTCTGTAGCACTAAGGATTGTCAGGATTGCTCTGTGAAAACAGGGACACGCAGACTTTGTTTTAATTATCCTCAGATTGCCATCGGGAGAAGGTGAGGAGCTTGGGAGTGAGTGGTTCTGTGACTGGCCCTGCCTGGCACTGCTGAATTGGTGCCACAAGAGCAGCTTTGAGGCAGCAGAGCCTGCGCTCCTGCTCCTGAGTGCACAGAATGCCCAGCAGTGTCCAGATCACAACAGCACCCGCTGAGAAATCGAACCAGGAAAAGACTGACTGCCAAACCCGTCCTGGGAAATGAGGAGATCTCTTAACTCAAGGCTATTTTATAGTAATAAAGTCAAGCAAGTTAGCTGTGTCATCTTAGTGTGAAGCAGCACACTGAAAGACATGAGTTCTGCCCAAAATTGTGCTGAGGCTTATCAGAAACGTGACATCTTCTGCTGTGGAATGTGAAGACGATGACCTGTGATCTCGGGGTGCTGCTGGAGCAGTGGGGATGGGCTAAGGGCTGTGTTTGTCATCTGGCAGGTGTCCAGCGGGTCGATGAAGGCGGTTGGAACACTGTGCAGGGGGCAAAGAACAGCAGAGTGCTGGACCCCACCAAGTTCCTTAAAATCACCAAGGTAGGTGCCAGCACAAGACTCGTTCAGAGCAAGAGGAGCACTGAGGTCTTGCCTTATTTTATCTGTCTAGGAAAGACCAGTGGGGTGTCCAGACTTGCCTTTGGGGATGGTTTAAATCCCTGGAGTTAATACCGTGCATAAATAAGGCACAAAGGAGGACTGCTGTCTTCTGAATGTCCCTATTCTGATTGTTCTGAGGGAAAGCAGTATGCCTCCTCTTTCCCTGAGGTCCACAGTGTCCTCCTAGTGACCCAGAAGTTCTCTGTGGGAAAAATCTGCATTTTATTAAACAATCAAAAGAGAGCATGAGTCGGGGTATCACGTGTGATGGTGCCACCAACATCGCCTGGCTATGGCAGACAGGCTCTCAAACGCCTCTCAGATAAAAATCCTTTGCTGCCTCAAGTTCTCCAGACTGTTCTGATGCTGCGTCTTACTCAAATGAGGATGCCAGGTTCAATTTGAAAATGAAACATTCCTGGTGTGTTGCACGTGGCAGCGCTCCAGGTTTGAAAGGTTCGAGCAGTACCAGAAGAGCTGTGTCCACTTCTCCAGTGGCTCTGCACTAATGTGCGCTGCGGTTGAATCCCTCAGTGCATAACAAACGCTCAGACCCCTCCTCCAGATCGACCTTTTCCTGTTATTCTGCCATTGAAGTGGTGATCTGGGGACATTTCTTTCAGGCTGCAGGTTAGGCAAGCTTGGAGATTTCCCCTTTTTTAATGGTTTTCAGAACAGCTTTGGGATTTCTCGCCAAGAACTCCCCTCTTTCCCATAAATCAGGGTGATTCCTGGGCACTCCTTTGTCCCAATTAATGTCGCTCTCCCTGAATTTTACTCCCAGTGTCTGGACACTCAGGGGGCTGTAAAGCAGAACCTGGACAGGCTGTAGCTCTTCTGCTGATCTAACCCAGTTTGTCCCTTGTGAAAGTTACAAAACAAAAACCAAAGCTTAATTAGCGGGAGGGATTGAGCCAGCTTTTGTCTGGGCTTACAGCTCTCCTGGGGAAAGGCCTCTACTCTGTTGAGTACAACGACAGTGCAGACAGAGCTAGCTCCACAAGAGCTGCATTGTCGAGGGAGAGAGGAGCTCTTACAAAGAGATCTGCAGGGTCACAACCTCCTTGTCAATAAATTCACCTACCAAGCATTGTAAAAATTAATGTTCTCTTCTTGTCAGACACTACTTTTTTCCCCCTCCAAGTTCTGCAACCTATTGTGGTTCTTCAACCTCTCAATTCTTTTTGTCCCTTGTGGGTTTCCCCCAAAGCCATAACTGGGAGGTGGAGGAGGCAGCAGAACTGTTTTACTCAACACAAACAAACTGAATGTGTTTCCGGTTGTACTTTTTCCTCCTTCCTGAGCTTCCAAGTTCCTAATAAAAAGAAGCTCCCGGTCATTGTGAACGTGTTTCAATGACCCTTTGGAAGAGGCTGATTGTGATGAGTCCTCTGTGTCTGGCTCTGTCTTCCAAAGCTGTGTTGAAATCCTTTTTGGTATTCACAAGATGGGGATTGTTGCCCCAAAATACCCTGGTTCTACTTAAGCTCTACGATTTACCTTTGTGATGGTTTTGCCTTGATGTGTTTTACAGCCCACAATAGATGAGAAGATTCAGCTTGTGCCTAAAGCCCAGTTGGGCAGCTGGGGAAAGGGCAGCAGTGGTGGAGCGAAGGCGAGCGAGATGGGTAAGTCAGGACAGGTCCTCACTCTCTGCTTTGCTACCAGCCATGCCTGTCAAGAGCAGGTTTGGGTGGGAATGCTCATGACTGTGCCTGAGTGCCTGGCAAGCAGGGTTAAAGCAGGGCAGGACCAGCCCTTCCCCTCCAGTCCTATCCCCATCGCCCCAAAACCAGCTCTTCAATGATTTGGGGATGCCAAGGTGGTGTCAGCGGCTACTGACCTTGTTGTCGCTCTTTGTGTTGTCTTTACAACCTCCCAGACTCCTTACGACCAAGTGCCACTAGTTTGAACAGATTTTCTGCACTGCAACCTCCAGTCTCCTCTGTATCTGCCTCATCTGCATCTTCAGAGTTAGATTCTCGCAGGGCCTTAACTAGGTAAGCTTCGGTCCACCGCTGACCTTCCCTTCTGCCCTCCGCACGCTTGCGCTCGCTGCTCCAGTTACCAGCACACAGAGAAGTTCATTGAGTTTCCAGGAATGGCTGGGACTGCTCCCCACCCCGGGTACTTGGAGTTCACCTCAAAGATGTGCATCTTTCGTAATATCATCGGAGAGATGTGGGGGCGTTAATTCTTAAAGCCCTTACGTTGAATGTTTTAGTTTCCACTTGCCAGTCACCCTTCATCTGAGGATAGGTTTGCTGGTGGTTTTAGAACGGCTTCAAAACTCTTCAGATAAAATGTTACACAGATTGGATTCAGTGGTTGTGGATTCAGCCAGCTCAGGAGGTTTATTGATCCAGAAAAAGATGCCCAAAACTGCAGAAATTAGCAGGACTCTTAAAACCCTCTGGCTGTGTCCAGCTCTTCCCGTTGGGTGTGCCCAGGCCTGCCCGTGCCTCCCCAGCGTCAGGCTGTGCAGGGCTGCAGCCGCTCCAACTTGTAGCATGAAACGTGCATTAGCCCTCAGTAACTGATCCATTAACTCCAGACACAGTTCATTTATAAAGTCACCGGCTCTTCCTTCCAGTACACACGAGCTGCTGGGCTGTTTGCTTGGGGTTGTCCCTCTGTTTTCCCTCCTGTTTCATCTAAAATTCTGGTTTACCTGGAAATGACTCCATTTTGGTATCTCTTTGTCCATCTTACTAACACAGTACTTAATGGGACAAATCCTTGCTGGCAGCCTTCCCTATTTTTCAATAAAACACCCCACTTACTCCTTTTGACAGTAAACCAGCACCTTTGCATTATAAAACCCACCATCTGTGTACTGAACGGGTGCCATAAGGGCTCTGCTGCTTGTCTGTGTGTTCTCTCAGAAGCCAGATCCCCTCTGTGGATATTTGTGTTTGCGCATCTCTGAGACTCGAGTTAATTTCAGTTATATTCTGTGTAGCTACAACTGTCAAAAATGGAGACAAACAATTCTGCTGGGTTTGGGTTGTGGGGCTTTTTCCCTGCAGTTGTTCCGAAGCCATCCGGGATCTTTTCGACGGTTACCAGGGGTTTCTCGTTCCGTAACCTTGATGCCCGTGTGGTTTTTCATTCCGCAGTCGCGGGAGCACAGGCAGGGAGAAGAACGACAAACCTCTGCCACCTTCCCTCTCCCGTCCCAACACCTTCCTGCGGGGCAGCAGCAGTAAAGAGCTGCTGCTCGACAATCAGGCGCAAGAGGAGCAGCGGAGGGAGATGCTGGAGACGGTGAAGCAGTTAACGGGGGGCATGGAGATGGACAGGAACAGCACAGAGGCGGAGAGGAACAAAGCCAAGGAATCCGGTAAGGGGCTCTCCCGTGCTCAGGGAATCTTGCCCAGTGTGTGAAGAAGGCACAAGGGGAAAAAAATCTCTCGGGGCCGAGGGGCAGTGTCAGATTTCTGCGCAGCGGTGTGAAGTGAAGCTCTGCCCCGCGTGATGCACCGTTGAGCTGCGATCGCTGCGATCTGCCTCCCAAAGGTTTGTGGCACAACTGATTGAGGCAGGTCTCAGCGTCATCTCCTCTCACCGGCTCCTCCTTCGGATTCATCGGGGTTAAAAGGCTGCAGATACCAGCAAAGCACTGCTCTGCTTGCCTGTTCGTACCCTGCCACTGTTGCCACTGGTTTCTGAGCGACAGGTCCCCACACCTGATGTGGGTTGTGCAGGACTGCTTCTTCAGCACCCAGGGAAGCTGTATCTACTCTTTCCGAACATTTCCCAGGGCCAGAGCAGTGCTTTGGGACAGACTGCGCACGGCACCTGCGTAGCGCTGTGTGGTTGCCAGCCCTCCTTCCGAGCGGGCCTCGCTGCAGCGTGGTGTTAGCACCCGCAGGGCTGGCTTCTCACCTCCTTAGTGCTGCAGCTCCCACTTTTCACTCCTGCCAGCTTGAGCTGATTTGTTGGTGAGAAAATGCTGAGGATACTTAGAGCAACATTCCCTGTGGACTGAACCTTTTCAGTATGCACAGTTTTGCTCCATCCCCGGGAAACGTCTCGAAACTGCCACAGTGAGGAGTAAATCTCAGCTGCCACAACACAGCGCACGCTCATCTTGAAGCTTTGGGACTTGGTAAAGGGCTTTGTAGGGACCAGAGTTTTGGGTCAGGATCAGGAGATTGCTTTGGGTTACTGCCTGTCACAGTCAGTGTGTTTTAAATGTGCAGCGTGCTGGAACCACTCCAAGTTTCCTGATGTAATGTTGGTAGAGAGTTCTGAAGGTGTCACATCCTGTGTTTCTACACAGGAATGCCAGCTGTGCTTCTAGAAGGCTGATTTACAGCAGTGTTGGGAGGTCATACAGGGGGAAACGTAGCCTGACGTTGGGACAGGAGCACACCCTGCTCCGGTGACTTCTGGTTTCATGATGTCATCTCTGAAAATGATGCTGGTTTTCCTTTTCCAAATGTGATTTTTTACTTCTGTTCCACCAGCCAAGCCAGAAGCTCCCCCAGCCCCAGCACAAGAAAAGCCTTCGCTATCAGAAGAGGAAATAGAGAGAAAATGCAAATCTATCATTGATGAGTTCTTGCATATTAATGATTTTAAGGTAAGCAAGATGAAAACCTCACTCAAGTCCCACAGACTTTCTGCTGTGTTTCGTCTCCAAGAGCAGCATCTTTGTCACCACCCAGCTCGCTCAGAGCTAAAACTTGGGTGGCAGCAGCAGCAGCTCCATGAACGATTTTAGGACAGTTTTCTCCCAGACTTGTTTTCTGCCCTGCTAGTAATAGGAAAAATAGCCCAGCGTGTGTGTTTTAAGTAGGAAGATGTATGCGAGTCGGTCATGAATCACTGAGCAGCTCCATAATAACAGCAATTTTGGAAGCAGAAAAGCTAGTGGGAAAATAAACTGAGGTTTTCATTCAGTTATCAAAGCATGTGCGGTTCTGATCTGGAGGCAGATAAAGCAATAATAAATATTGAACAAACCACTCCAGAGTACTTTTAATAAACATTGAAAATGACTGAGCAGCTGTCAGCACTTCCCAGTTAAAGGTTGAAATTTTGTTTCTCTTGTAAATGGATTTTTAGCTCGTCCTGGGAGTTTGTACGGCGCGTTACATTCGCTGCAAAGCGGATTGGTTTGATCTTCCGCTGAAACGGATTTTAAAACCCTGCCAAGTTTGGAAATGGCAGCACGAGGGAGTTCCTGCTTTGGCACCCTAAAAGCAGAGTTGTCGCTTGTACTTGCAATTAAAATCGGAAGGACGAATATTGTTACGATGGATTGGTTTGGGTTCACATCTAGTTATCGGGAGAAATGACTAAAACCCTGGATTGGAGGGATAAAAGGAGACTGGTTGGCAGCATCCCCCGGCTCGCTGGCCTGGCGGGTCACGGCAGGAGGAGTTGGGCACAGCAGGGACAGCTAACGTGGGAGTCTCCACTCCTTTTCCTTTTTGCAACAGACTTCAGAGTGTAACCCCTGGGGCTGGGGGCTGCCTCGGGTTCTCTGCCCGCGAATACAAGGGTGCGTTTCCTGGGCGGGCTGGAAATGGAGTGCAGTTGTATTAGGCAAGTGCACCCCTGTTAGAAAAGCCGATCAGAGTGAGGCAGCTCACAGCATTAGGGCGTTACTTGAGTTGTAAATGCTCAGCGCTCTTCAAATGCAGCGTGTGACGGAGCCTCTGACTAATTCAGCTTAAAATAAGGCCATATAGGAGAGTGTTAATGTATATAGCAGAGGAACGGACGTTTCTTAGTCTTCAGTATTTAACCTGACTGTAAATTAAAACTGCTGGGCTGTGTGCTGGCACACGGTGACAGCGGGGTCAGCCGGTGGCACGTTCACCTGTCCCCTGGAGACACCGGGGTCCACCGGACACGTCTGGCCAGAGAGCCCTGGCCCCGGCGTGCGGTCTGGGAGCGCCAGGCCTGTGACCTGCAGGAAAAAAGCAGGTCAGGGCCTGAAGAAATTCGCCTGGGGCTGCCAGCTCTTGATAACTGAAGGCACGATCTAAGACAAAGAGCAAATATCTTTAGTCAGGATGCCCGTTGAGATGTGTTGGGCTGAACCAAGAAGGTCAAGGGAAGATCTTTGCTGATGACAGTGGAGATTTTTGAAGTGTGACACCGAGCACTTCTCTGAAAGTCTCTATTTAAGAGCATTTTATTTGCTTAGGTTATAAAATGCACATGCCAGAAAGTAGAAGCTTCAGAAAAGGGAAAATTTCCTCTAAATGCTCCCCACCTATTTTTAACTTGTTTATAAGGTGTGGATCTGTTACAGAGGCATTTCCCTGCCAGATCAGATCAGTAGTGAATCCAACCCAATGTCCTCCTCCTGACTTGGCATTTGATGAGAGTTTTGGTGTCATCCAGATGACAATTCCTGTGCTTTCACTGAGCAGCCAAACTCTACACTGGAGCCTGACACTGTATTTTTAAAAACTGTTGCCTGTGTGGTGTAAATTCCCATCTTCATCTTATCATTGTTGGTATTGTTGTTAGTAGTATTGCTGTCGTTATTATTGAGCCTGACCGCGCGTTTTAAGAACTGCTGCCTGCATGGTATAAATTCTGTTATCATCATAATTATTGTCATTATCATTATGGAGTTGCCATCTCAGCGCTGGTTCCTGATAAGGTTCCACAGCCCAGTTCAGCACCTTTGCCTGGCAGCTTTGCTAAATACTCATTTCCCATCAACCCCTCGGTGTTAGAGTGGGAAACGTTCTTCTGCCCCGTCGCTTGATGCTTTCGGTGCCAGCAAATGTCAGCAAATGTCCCCGTGTGTCGTTCGAACAGGAAGCGATGCAGTGCGTGGAGGAGCTGAGCGCCCAGAATCTGCTGCCCGTTTTTGTGCGAGTGGGAGTGGAGTCGACGCTCGAGAGGAGTCAGATCACCAGGGATCACATGGGCCAGTTATTACATCAGTTGGTGCAGGCGGGAAAGCTGAGCAAGCAGGATTTCTTCAAGGGGTTCGTATCCCGCACGGGGAAACGGGCGCTTTCCTTCAGCGGTCGTTGCCAATGAGCGCTGCGTTGAGAGAATGATTTCCCACCTTGCTTTGGTATCCTGCCTTCTCTGGGCACCTGGTGTGAAGGATATTTTCACCAGGCTATATTCATAAGAATTATCATATATTTTTAAGTATTTCAAATGCTTTGGTGAATATAAATATTTTTGTGAGTATTTATTTCCAAGCAAGTATGTAGGTGTCTCTTTAAATGTGTTCAGATTTCTGATTCATGATGCATTTTTCAGTGTTTGTCTTTGGGCAAATCACTGAATATGATTAAGAGGAGGAAGAAGGCAAAATCTCCTCCCGTGCAGTTAACACCTGGTGGCTGCGCAGCCTGAAGCCCTGTGCCTCTGCAGAACCACAGCCACTCATCTCCCTCTGGTAGAACAGTCTGCACCCACACGATGCCATTTCTCAGGACAACTCGCCTTCAAGGAGCAGATGTGTCCTCCAGGGGCCCAAGAGGAGAACCTGAGACAGATGTGGTGTTAGACGGGTTAGACCTTCCTTAAGACATCTGAGTTTCAGCTGCTGGGTCACTTCAGCTCACTGGGTTTTGTGTTCCCAGCCTGGATGTGAGGTGATGTCCAGTTGTAAAAGGTTCCATGTTTCCAGGGAGGTCCCCGGCACCGCTCGGTCCTCAGCGGGGCTTAGAGCAGGATGATTAAAAGAGGGATAACCACAAAAAGCAGACAGCAAATGGGCAGATGGAGTCATCCTTTCAGTTACTGAGTTTCTGTGTAGTTAGCCCCATCTCGCTGCCTCTGTTTGAATCGTGTCTCCTCGTGGTATGGCTTGACTGCTCTGAGGTGACCTCCCTGCACCCGCGTCTGGCAGTGGAGTTCACCGTGATGCAATCCAGTGGTTTACAGGAAAAGCCTGAGTTCAAAATTGTACAGAACAGCAGTAAAAAAAAAATACAAATATCCAGAGGGAGTACACTTGTCTGTGTCCACGCAGTCGCTGACGGTCGGAAGACTCGTTTAAAGTGATACATTTCCATGATGGATTTTGATTAAAGCCCTTCCTGGAGTGCGGATAAGTGGTTGTGATGCCAAAGAAATACAGTTTTGATGAACAAGTGGGATGTGTGGTCTGAATGTCACCTAAACAAGGTTAAACAGCTCCTGAAGATGAGGAAAGGGCAAGTAGTGTTCAGCAGGTGCACGTAAACACCACCGAAACCCACTACACTTCATCATGCAAGATGAATTACCGTGTAATTAGAGGGTATGGGATGAGTGCTGGTGACAGCACAAGTCTGGAGAGACACACAACGGGAAACCCCTTTCTGGCAGAAGTGCTTGGACTTCTTTGAGTTCTACAGGTTTTACTAGTAGGCAAAGGATTTGTTACTGGGATGTAAGAGTTGTTGTAAATGGAGCTTTCCTGGGTGTATCTGTGCTGCCTTTTCCATATCCTCTCCATGTTACCACAGAAAGAAATTCACTCTGGGGAGTTTTGAGGCAGTGAAAGCTTAAGATGGCAATAGTTTTGGGTTTTTTTACCTTTGTGAATTCCCTTTGCTGCTCTTTCCGCTCCCCTTTTTCCGCTCCCCTTTTTCCACTCCCCTTTTTCCACTCCCCTTCTTGTCTCTATTTAGAGACCTCTCGTGTCTAATAAAGGGTTCTCAAAGTGTAGATTTGCTTTGGAAGAAAAGTCTCAAATTAAATTGGCTTTAACACCTGACATTTTTCCTTCTTCTTTTAAAGCTTTTCAGATACCTTGGAGATGGCGGACGATATGGCCATAGATATACCCCATATTTGGTTGTACCTCGCTGAGTTGGTGACCCCCATGTTAAAAGAAGGAGGAATCTCTATGAGAGAACTTCTACAGTAAGCAGTGCTGCTCTTTTCCAGCGCCGGTCGAGCTGAGCTCTTTGCCTGGCTGTGCTGTAGTCTTTTCACAGCGTGTTCCCGCCAGTGGATAAAAGCTGAGCGGTGTCAGAGACGCAGCGTCTCGTGTACGAGCTGATGAAAGGCTTTGCTGCACATCACGACTGAAAGCTGCGGTGGGAAGGGAGCTCGCTGCTCTGCACTCACCGTTCGGGGGTGGTTTTATCCGTAAATCTACTTCAATCCTGTTTGTTTCAGCTGAGCTAAAAAAACCCCGGTGTTGTACAGTTGGGAGTTGTTTGAGAGCACAGAGGCTGTGAGAATTAGATTTGAAGAGAGGGGGGGTATTGTGCAGGAGTCTCTGTCTCAAGGTGTAATAAGTACCACGTAGGCTTCGCCTCACACGGGCACACTCGCTCACCTGCAAGGCTGGAAACTGCTTCCAGGACCAGGGTTTTTGTCTTTTGTACACTCCCTGGTATGTGTGGGGATGAACTAGAAGCCAACTGAATGGTTCCCTTTTCCTGTGAGTAGCAGATTAAGAAAGTAACGACCTTTTCCCCAAAAAGGGTCCTGCTACCTGAGTGAAAGGAGTAGCTTTGGCATTCCCTAAGCCAGTGTTTGTAATTAGCCACGTTGTAGCTGAGACCGTTTTTACCGGCAGTGCTCCCTTAGACCAAACCCCTTCAACCCTCACAGAAGTTAGAGGTGATTCCTGAAGCCTTGTCTGCCAGGCTCGGAGCACTGTTTTATCAGGATGAAACTATCTCCAGACAATGATAAGGAAAAAAATCTCTCTTTTTTTTTTTTTTTTTCTTTTTTTTTTCTTTTTTTTCTTTCATTCTAGAGAATTTAGCAAACCTTTGCTTCCTGTGGGAAGAGCCGGCGTCTTGCTTGCTGAAATCTTGCACCTTCTATGCAAACAAATGGTAAGTGTCCGGGGGTAGCGGTCGTAGGTAGGATGCAGCGAGTTCACATTTCTGCACAAAGCCTACACATTTCCCACGTGAGGGTACGTAGGGATGGCCCCGCCAGCCCAGATAACCCAGGAAATCAGCCTCTGCCTCCCCGAGCCTTACAAGGTACCAAGAAGTTAACATTTTTTTCTTTCTCATCGCTTTTCCCTTTTGCAGGTACCTTTGCACCTGGCTTCTTCCAGAAGCTAGAGTGTTGAAATACTGCAAGAGGGACATTCTCAAGGTATTTCTGGGCTGACCAGAAGCAACAAGTGCCGGAAATCTTGCGAGAGAGCTGTTCTTGCAGACCGGAGAGGTTCTGAGGGTTCGGATAAGCTTCAGATGGCCTCTCAGACTTCTGGGTGCTTATCCAGTCTAAACCTGCCAACTCTTAAGAGTCACCCATCACTAGGGGTAGTGCCACCTTTTCACCCTGTAACTTCTAGAGCTCTCTTACACCTTTTCACAGTTGTGTGTCCAAACAGTTTGGTGGTTTCCCTATAACTCTGTCTCCATTTTTTGTCTTTCTTTTTTGTTTTGAATCCAGCTGAATACTGCACATTGAATAGTGTCTATTTCCAACCCTGTAAAACCCCTCACTTGCCTTTTCTTTTTTTTTTTAAGCATGCATTGAAATGAGATTGAATATTCCAGGAGCATTTCAGTCTAGCAGTGCAATAGTGACTTTTTATTTATTTATTTTAGTCTTGTGCTTGTTTTGACTGTTGACTTCCATTTAATTTTTCTCTGTTCTGTGAAAGAAAAGCTGCTGTGTTTTGGGAGGTAAAGCAAAGCCTTGGGTTTCTCTTTCTGCCATGACTTTCTAGTTAAGTCTCATCCAGGACAACACTTGGACTCGGGTGTTCCAGTGTAATGTCAGTCATCTTATTAAGATCCTGGTGAATCGTAGCAGGAGCTGTGCACAATTAGCTCTTAATGATCTGCATTGTGAACTTAAACTTGTAATCAGGCTGCTTTTGTCAGGACTTAACTTAGTGACCAGTGACCTCCCTTGTGGGGGTGCTAGAAGGGAAAGGTTTTGGCAAAGCTTGGGTGAAAACAGCTGGGTGTTACCAGTATTTATGTCAGAATTGTGTACGTGCCACCTTGGGCAGGACTGGGAGAGGTCAGCGTGACATTAGAGGCTGCAGAAGGTTGAACTGAATGTGCTGCAAAGGCACTTTCCTCAAGATCTGCAGTAAATTCTAGGAATTGAAGAGTGAACTTGGTATTACGTAGCTGAATTTGAGGCTCGATCTCCACACATTAAAAAAGCCATGTAAATAATAATTTTCTAAAAAGAGCTCATTTGCTGGTGCCTTAATGCCAAGGGCGGGGGAGGATGAGTCACGGAGTAAGTTAACTGACAGAGGCAGAAGAATGTTAAGTCACCAAACTGCCAGCTCCGTGTCACGCCCGTGGGAAACCGCGCCGTGTTCCGATGTGTCACTTGCCAGCCAGGTAACCCCTGGCTGAAGTTGTTGCGAACCCCACATGTCACCTTCTGCTTTGTCTATTCCCCGTCACCGTGGCGTTTGACCACTTGACAAGCTGTGTATTCCTGTGGCAGGATTGCGTATGTGATTTCCCTTGCACGGGATTTCCAGACGTTCTCACTTCATTGTTTGGTGGCCGAACGGTTCTTTATTTCTCCCGACACAGCTGCACCTCTCCGGCTTGTGTAAGATCCCAGGGTTGCACCTCCAGTCTTTAAAATGAGCCAAATGTTTGTGTTTTAGAGCCATAAGAAAGTGGGAGCCTTATGGAGGGAGTCTGGCCTCAGTTGGAAGGACTACTTGCCCGAAGGGGAGGATGTACATACCTTTCTCATGGAACAAGTGAGTTCAGGGCAAGCATCTGCTTCATGATGTTAGCACACTGAGTTTTGGTCCCACCTCCCATTTCTTTATCCTCTTCCATCCCATTATTAGGTATTGTTGGTGTGGGAGGTGGGGTGAAGTGTCTTGCCAAGTTGGGGTTAGATTATTTCAGCACCTCCTTTCTGAAGCCCCAGAAGGACGGGCTCGTCCCCTCCTGTCCCAGGCACACACCTCCCGTCAGCTGGCTTCCTCTGGGAGATCTCTCTGCAACTGGGGGGAATGAATTTGAGAATCCGTTTTGCAGCAAGGACAGACCATCTGCAGAAGGGCCAGAATCCCAGGCTGGTTTGGGTGTGAGGGACCTTCCAAGGTCATCTGGTGCACCCCCCTGCAGGGAGCAGGGCCATCTGCAACCAGAGCAGGGTGCTCAGAGCCCCGGCCACCTCCCCTGCAATGGG
>JANHFX010015611.1:5973-25324 GCA_027560015.1 Chloroceryle amazona
GATTCCCACCCCGCCTGGACCCTGCGCTGCTGGGCCCCCTGCTCTGGGTGCCCCTGCTGGCTGGAGCAGGGGGGTGGTGACTGTCACAAGCAGTCCCTGACTCCAGCCCTGCCGTGTGGAGAATTAGCAAAGCAGCAGGAAGAGGAAGAAGGATTTAGACACCTGGTCTCACAGTTCTGCCCTAGAACCACAGGATGCAAGAATCCTCCAAGCAGGACACAGCACGGAGGAGCTCATGCTATGGACTCCAACTGTTTGCTGGTATTTGGAATAAGCAGGGGAGAAGGAATGAGGAATGAGATCCTTTTTACTGCTGGCAAGAGTCAGCAATGACAGGCTGCTAATTCCTATCAGGTAGAATAGAAAACTGGTACTGCTGGGTGGGAGATCTTGGCCCCACTGAGGCCAGCATAACCCTCGCCTAACTCCCAGCCACACTTCTAAGAACTTAATCTAATTTCACCTTATTGATTCTTAAGGTCACCAATAAGTAAGGTTTAAAACAGTGGGAGAACAAACTAATCTTCTCTATTTGATCACTCTTGTCTTGTGATTTGCACAGTAAACTCCAGAGAAGCCACAGGTCTGGAAGCAGAAGCAACAGATCAATGTGTAAGGAAAAGAACTTGTGTCTTCCCTTCGTTTCTCGGTCCGTGGGGTACAAAGATCGATACCAAAGCAGGAAACACTTAAGGCTCCAAAGGCATCTTTAAGACCAGGATCTTTTTAGTGTTATGCTTTGTTAAATGAAAGGTTTAGATGCTCATTCTCCTTTATTTGGAACTGAGGGCGATTTCACTTCCTATTATTTCACGCTTGTTCCATTAACTCTGAGGACTGAAAAGCTCTAAGGGAACAAAGAGCGAAATGCCCAACAACTTCGCAGTTCACTTGCTAAGAAGCAGTTCTACAATTTATTCTTGCAGTCACAGATGTAAATATCAAGCTCTCCTGACAGGACGTGAATTTACACCCCCCCTGAGCATGCACCTCTTCATTCCAGAGCTGCTAATTCCATTCTCTTGGAGAACGAGAAGAGACTCACTGAAGGCAGCAGTTAAATGGGCACTGACACGCACGGCTCGCACGTAGTCGAGCTCCAGTAAAATTTCTCAGTCCTGCTGACGGCAAAACCCAATACCCGTGTAACAAATAAAACGAGAGTTCAAGGACACAAACTTCATCTCCAGAGCAGGCTCACCTCTGGCTGCTTTGACATTAAATCTCAGCCTTCGTAATGATTCTTCAGTATCAAAATTGCACTTAACCAGTTCATACAATGCCTGGGAAGGTGAAAAGACACATTGAAGGTTCTCGTTACCACTCCATTTATGCTGTGCCACAGAAGCATATTTAGTAAATCACTAATACCTATTAAGAAAGATTAAAAGGAACCTCTTGGAATGACTTTAATATAATTTAAGACAGCACTAAGGCATATTGCCTCTGGTTTTCTCTGATTTGGAGCTGGCCCTGCTCCCTGCAGGGGGGTTGGACTACATGACCTTGAGGGGTCCCTTCCAACCCAGGCCAGTCTGGGATTCTGTAATAACCAAGAATATATCCAGGCAAAGTACTGAAACATTTGCATTCCCTGCCGTAGAACTGATGGGCTTTACAGCTGTAAAACTGATGTGGGTTTTCTGTATGAATTAAAAAACCCAAGTATGCATTCTTACAGCTTTAGAAAAATCTCTAACTGGAAGAGCAGAACTCATCCATACACATTTTTTTTTGTACAGAAAAGAATGCACAGATGCAAAAAGCAACATTAGGCCTAAGTGAACAGTTTAATATTTGTTGAGAGCTAAAAAATACATCATATTTCTATTTCCCCGAGGAATACCAAAGCTGCTTGACACAGGATTTTAATTCTTGGGAGTAAAATAAAAAAATAGGGATAATTCATTCTGTAATCTTGAGCAACCTGCTCTAGTGGGAGGTGGCCCTGCCCATGGCAGGGGGTGGGTTGGAACCAGATGATCTTTAAGGTCTCTTCCAACCCAAACCCTTCTATGATTCTGTAATTAAACTCCAAATCCTTGTTATTCTGACATACCTGCTCATTGTCTTTAATGTGTGACCCTTCAGGAATTGCATCCAGGCCTTTCTCCTCACCCGTACGCCTCGACGCCTCGTTTAAGAACTCGATCACTTTATCTTCAGGTAAGAAGTCAGGGTTCCACAGCAGCTGGTCATCGTTTTCATACACTGAAGGAGCGACAGGAAGAGAGACAAGCGAGCTAAAGCAACAGTAGAGAAGTTCATGCTCTCTTCTCAAGCTTGTGGTTATGAACCCTTGGGAGATCACAAGGGCACCGGCGTTCATCCAGAACGCGCAAAGGACAGGTAGAGGATGGTCTCACAATTGCAGCGATCCAAAGGGTAGGATACTAGCTCCCATAAACCCAAAAAGCATGCCACCAGAAGTGGTGCTAAGCCCCCCCTTGCTGGTGCCTGGACCACCAGATAGAAAAGTCTCAGCTACTGTGGCTGGCAAAAGCCAGTAACAAGGTCTAGCTACTTGTGCAGGGACGATGACACCCACGTGCCAGACATCCTGAAGTCAAACTGCTCCTGAAAGGAAACTTGGCTCAGACCTTCCTATTACTTCCAAGAAATACCTTCTAAAACAAAATCACTCTGGTAACGATTGCTGAATTTTAATACCACCAAATCTCTTTTTTTGTTTGTTTTTGCAGGAGCTTTCAGACCAAGGATGTCAGAGTGGACTGAAATTAATGGGAGAAACGTGGCCAAATGATAGAGCCTCAGAATTATCTCCCACGTGTGTTTCCATGAAGCCTACAAACCTCGCAGGATTAAAATACCAGTACAGCAAAATAAAAGTAAAATCCAGGTTATTGACCTAGAATCAGGAAAGTATCCAGACCTTGCTTGTGGCCCAGTCCTCAATGAAAGATAACCTTACAAAATCCAGTAAGAAAGTAACTTTAACACTGGTTCCATTAGCTCAGTGGGCCCCTCTGAGAAGAGAAAGGGGGGAGGAAGACTTGGGAAAGCTCTTGGGAACAACAACTTCCTATCACTTCATATCAACACGCTCTTTGCAAACAGCTCCTAACAATTTCCAGGGAGGTTTTTGTTTCAAAGGCTCACCCTTCCCCTCCGGGGCTGTCCCATGGTCTCAGACATTCATCCTTCAACTTTTGAAGCATCATTAATATTTCAGGGGGAGCCCTGCCAAAGCTGATATCCAAAACACAGCAGAAAGGAAAAGGAGTGGCAGAAGTTCCAAACCCCCACCAGTATAGAAAACTAGAATAGCTCCAGCAGGATTAGTGAAAATTTAACTTTGCCTCTCATCGGGTTTTGCCCGTGACGTGGGTTCCCTGTTCTGCAAAGCGCGGCGCGCGCGGCTACGACAAACTGCTTTATATAGGTCACTGCAACGCACGAAGCAGAGCTATCTTTTTTATTATTGGAAGCCAGAAGCCATTTCGAGCTGAGTAAATAGCAGGAAAAGCAGGTGACCAGGAAACCAGAATTTACTGCATCCCAGGCAAATAGGGAGTCCAAGCTCTATTTTCAGCCAGGAGCAGGAAAGCGTGCAAAGAGCAATTTCTTCGCAGCTAAAAAGCAGATGTTTGCTCATTTGCCATTTTCTATTTTTAATGGAAGCTCCCGACTCCTCACGTAGTTTGAAATTACACTCTCTCCAACCTCTCTGGCTACGCAGTCCGGAGCTGACAGGATGTGTCAGCTCCAGTGTGAGCCTGCTCTAAGGCCACAGCAGGAGTGCAGCTCTTTTCAGGCAGTTTCTAGCTCTTTTTAGACAGTCTCTAGCTGGATCAGGCTGCATGATCAGCTACTGCAGCCCGGAGCTCAAAGCAAGACAACTGCTACCACTTTATAGACGTGGACTCTAGAAAGGCAGCAAGTTTTGTGCTGGTTGGTTTAAAAACTAACTTAGGTAAAACTACAAAGGAGGCAGCGTCAAACTGACCTGCAGTGTAAAGAAATTCTTAGTACTGGGCTGAACGAGCAGGAAAAATTGCTTCTTTTAAGCTCGTGGCTGGGTTTAAACTGGGTCTACCTTTCCTGACTGGATCCTATTGACAGTGCACAGCCAAAGGCTCTGCCTGTGAGGAGGGAAAAAGTTCCTAGAAAAAAAAAAAGCCCAAGAGCAGACTGAAGAGTTATAAAATGTGATAAGCGAAGCTGCTGGCACCATTTTACCTCTTTTATCGTGCTAATCCAACTCCAGCAACACGATTTCTTTACTATCTGTCCTGTTTTACATAAACTAAATACACTAGGTGAAGAAGCTGCCCAGAGAGCTCCTGTACAGTACCAAATCAGAATACAAGGGGTCGACAGGCCAGCAATAAACTCTTCATTTCCCCCTTCCAAGATCCAACCTCTGATGGCAGGGCACAGAAACTATCTTTTGAGATGGTGGATCTGCTCTTCACTTGACAGAAGTCCTTTACTTTGCAGGACACATCAATCAAACCACTTCTTTCTCCGCACCGGAGAATAATCTCCAGCACTGTGGTAACTGTAACAGTGAAAGGCTCACCTTTTTCATTCTCTTTGTACTTGCACGTGCCAGCTGGAATTTCAGCTTGGAACATAGAGCCCACCATGATTTCCTGTTTAGAAACACCAGAAACAAGAAGTTAAGCAACGACCTCCACTGCAGCCTTTGTGAGCCAACGGGAGAACGACCGCTTCTTATTTTAACCCCTGAAAACTTTCATTGCTCAAAACCTAAAAGTACAGTGAAGGGGCACTATAGGGAAATAGATTTTTGACTATCTGGGGAGGTCTTTAACACTCTGTACTATCAAAACTCTTCATTTATGGGGAAAAGCTGGAGAGGATTTGGGTGATCTCTAGAGCTCAGAGTTACTAGGTAACAGATCAGCTCAGCAGTCTGGAAACACAGGCTTTCTGAACAGCCCTTAGTATTTACCTTTTTCCAGTCTTCTGAGGGGATGTAATCTTCATCTTCTTCAGATTCCTCTTCTATTTCACTATCTACAAAAGAATTGTACAAACATTCACACAAAAGGGGCTGTGGAGGAGGGGACTGGGGGATGTCAGAGCCAGCTCTTGGGAGCACCACAGTGCCAGAGGCACACGAGCCCAGCCTCTCACCCCTCCAGCCCTGCTCTGCCTCACGACCACCTGAGCTCACACCACACAAGTGCCAGCGGCAGTTTTAATCACAACATGAAATGTTTCACTGCTGACAACTCTAAAAACCAACCCGCCCAACGTTGGCTCTGAAGCAGTTGAGATGATCCCCATCCGAATCTACTACAGGTACTTTCTGAAGGTATTGTCTAGGTGGGTTTGCAGCATCTCGTGGGGGCATCAACACCATTTTCCACACGCTCCCGGCTCGGTTACTGCTGCTCTTTTTGCCTTGTAGCAGCTGTCACTGACTTTAAGGTGGACGACAGCAGAAGGGGTGAGAAACTCACACGTGTGCTTTCCTCAGCCTTCCAGGGATTTCGTAGGCTCGGATGTACTGCTCAGAGAGATGCACAGGGGCATTTCAAATAGACTGTTTCGGGTAAGGATTCTTCTGATGATGAAAATTCCAAGCTTTTTACGATACAGGCTCGTTGCCTTTCACAACAGACTGAAAGCAACAGCAGAACCTGGTCTACGTACAGCACGTGATAACAGCAGCACTGAAACCACTTGTACATTGAATTACATTCTGTACCCAGCTGAAGGCTGTAAACCCCCCAAAGCTAATGCAATCCCCCTTGTGTGATGCTACACTTAAAGAGCAGAGCTCACTGAAGGTATTTGCAACCCTCTGCACAGCAGCCTGCTGAGGTTCCTCAGCATTTCTAGATTAAAATAAACTGCAGATTAGGAAAAGCTGGGTTTCTATGATGTCATGGGTAATAACTATCGAGCGTAAGGCATCGCAAGGAACTTCTGCTTTAACTTTTGTTTGTTTAAAACCTGGGATGGTAGAAATAAAATCGTTGTTGAGTCACCTCCATCAAAGAAAGGTTAAAATACCCCTTGTCCAAACAGTCCTGCTAAGACCTCGATACTAAAAGGTCCAGACCCCATCAGGACTGCCACAGTGCTGTCTAAAGGGACAGCTACATAACACCAGCTCAACAGTCTCAAAGGGGTGCCCAACCCAGTTTTTAACCCAACGAGAGGAAATGGTCAGTCTGCAACACTGCCAACAGTATCGCACTGCAATTCTTGAAGCAACTTTCCTTCGTCGTTCTCTCCCCCTTCACTGTTTCAGGTTTAACAGCTGATTGGCCTTCTTCAGATTTCACTGCTTTTGTTCTCTCTGTTAGACATCTTGAGTAACTCAGGGGTTCTATTTCTAGTACATTTGAGGGTTTAGTTCTTCCTTAGTTGGATTCTCACCTTTCACCGAGTCCCTAAGCCGTGGCCACCGGGCTGTTCCCCGCTAACCCTGTGCTGCACAGCAATTACCTACTGGGAACAGTGCATTTCCTACTTGAATACATTTTAACCTCTGTCCTTAGTGTGAGCTGGCAGCTGAAAGTACAACGGTAAGGGAACATCAAGTCTTTTACTGCACCTGGACTCCATGTGAGAGAAAGTTTTGCTCGAAACCAGTTTGCAGGATCACAAACTGGACTGTTACAGCACCCCGAGCAGTGCCGCGAAAGGATTTCACTGTCTGAGAGGCTGCTAAACTGAAGGAATTTAGATTTTTCCACAAATTTAATCCTTTCTTTTGACAAGAGAGAATGTCTATTGTCATCACAGTGCCTTATCTGCAGGGAAGTTTTAACATTCAGCTAAAAATGGGACTTTTTCTTTTATTTCGCTTATTATTTTGAACATAAAGAGAACCTAGAGCAGTGTTAGGAAAGAGGGCAAGCAAATGTTTCTAGGTATCACCACACCCTTTTAGGAAACAGAATAGGATGTTAACCAGCACTGTTCTTAACCAGGGGTCAATCATACCAAGACCACTCTGCTTAGTACTGAACTGTACATACTTGTATCGAAATATTTACATCGACGAGGGCGAATCATCTCCTGGGGATCTTGAGAAGCAACAGATGGTGCTGGGTCATCATTAGATGACTGGGTCTCATCTTCCTGACCTGACGAATCTTTTATGGTCTCCTCCTTAAACATAAGAAAGCAAACAGGAGATCAGCTGTCCCTTGGATGGGACAAACACTACTGGAGCAATATTTTTTCCAAAACTGTCAACATCTCAAACCCAAGTATCTTTTATCTAGCTTGAAGAGACTACAGATCGTGAGCCACAACAAACTGTAAACACATCGTATGATTTACTGACCAGCATTTTAAGCAGATCAGTTTAACACCTGGTCTCTAATACACAGATCAGAAATATGAAGCACCACTAAACATCTCACCTTTAAATCAGTCAAGCAAATCCTTGGGGTTTTCATGGAATTTCATTAAACTTTTCATGTTACTTTGGTGCCTAGAAGCCTTCCTTATGAATTTGCAATAAAAAGGGGAGGCTACGCTTTTCCTGGTCAAATGGAACCAGTACCTTCTATAAACACTGATGTCAGTAGTGTGGCTCAACCCCACGGAACAGCATCTCAGCAGACTCGAGACTGAGACGTTAAAAGCTCAAGAATTAGAAGAAGAGTCTTTGTGAGAAGATGAAGCAGAGCAGCTATAGGAATTATTCCAGTGAAGAAAAACTAAAATGATAAAGGTTAAAAAAAAGTTTGAGTGTTTTCTATTTCGATGTGTGTTGTCAGCATCTTCTGTGGGCTTTATTCCTGCGCTGTGAGCGCTCGGACTCGCTAGTTCTGAGAGCAGCATTAGGCACAGCCCGTGTTTACGTGTACCTTTACCAGCAGCCAGAGTATTATCACATGTGCAGCTTAAAGCAGATTAAAAATAGCAAATAGCTAAGTGCAGCAGAGCTAAATAAGCTGTAGAAAGATGAGCACTTGCAGAGAAAGCACTGAATGATTTATACAATTATTCCGCCCCCACAGATGTATTTTACTGCCTCTCTGCTAAGAGCGTGCGAGCATTTTAGAGCTCTCAGCCCTGTCCCCTGAGGCAAAGCCTCCCAACAGGTTAGCGAGCTCGGAGAGAACCAGAAAATGCCTCTATTCTACCCAAACTGGGGTAGGATGGGTGAAGATACACTTCAGTCCCAGCCCTGGCTGCATTTACAGTGCCAGGCAGAACCAACGCTCTGGCTTCAGCGGCGGACTCCGAAGGGTCGGTGCCCTGCAGAAGGACCACGATGACTCCTCCTGCTGCCAACAGCAGTGACGGGCACTGAGATTCAGCCATTGCAGGAAAAAAAAAGATCAGCAGCGTCTGAAATCAGCTGGTAACAGAACCGGAGGGCGACAGAGGAGCTCAGGAGAACGCGGCGGACGTGTCAGGGAGTCACTAAGAAGCAAGGGCTCAAGAAGAGAGCGAGGCCCGAGGAGGAAAACCACTGTGCACAACAAAACACTTTTGTGTCTTATTTTCATGTTGAATGCTTCATGTTCTGTACGTTTCTCCCCCTCTCCAGCTCCTGGAACCTTTTTGGATGTAATAAAACGATGCCTTTTTCTTATTTTTGAACTATTCAACCCATCCAAGCAGTGAATTTATAGCATCTGCCAAGGGAGTTGGTAAATCCTCAGAACTTCATTTTCTGAATCAGATACATCAGTCCTCATCTCTCTGCTGCATTCCAGAGATTCCATAATGAGTAAGATATCAAAAAAGCCAACCCCAAAATGCATCCTTTTTAAAGCCAGATTAGGATCTGGCCACTTCCATTAATGCCTAAGCTTTTTTTGTTGCTGACAATACCAAGGGTTTCAGCTTTTAATGGAATTCAGGATGCAGCTCTGAATGCCACCAGTACTGGAGGTGTTACAGCCATGCCCACGACAGGACAGGATTGTTACAAACAGGCAGGACGCGCACAAGTAGAAAAGACTCTTGTAAAACCCCCCAAATTATTTTAAAAGCACAGAGAACGGGATTTAAAAGACTTTCTTTTTGTAAAGATACTTGAAGCATCAGATTCAGGTAACAATTTTGGTACAAGCAGGGCTGCCAGGCTGAAAAAAGTACCATTAAAAATGCTAGAGCTAGAAAACTCGCAGCAATCTCCAACAGTCAGAGCCACGTTGGATTCAATTCCACGCTTTGCTCTTCAGTTTCAGCTTTTCATCTTGAACAAGTATTCAGCCATGTGCATACAGGGGGCTACAGGCATTTAAAAGCTCTGGTCTGAAGTCACACTGTTTCTGAAGGACAACTGCAACCCCTTCCAGAACAATGCCACAGCTATCCGTGTCCTCTGCTTTGCCTCAGCACCAGTTTGGCATGAGAGAGATGAGATGAAGAGCAGTGAAGAGAAGTACAGAGGGGTAATTAAGAATAAACATCAGGGTTCAGCACACAAAGCATCTGCAATCAGCTGTGTTACCAATTACTTCTGCCACGAGCCGGCATCTCGAGCGCTCGTTCCAGTACAGAATGGCTGTGTGAAAATCAATTTCGGCTCAACGCAACCACTTACTTTGTTTTCACCACTACAGCCGCTGTTGTCATCGTTATCGACGTCATCATCATCATCTCCATCCTCCTCTTCCTCTTCCTCATCTTCATCGTCATCCTCTTCCTGGAGTGGAACGGTACCGTCGTAGCCGTAACGGCTGAGCAGCTCCTGGATCGGCATATCGCTTTCCTGACAAACAGCCAAAGACAGGGGGAGATGTTCACAGAAGAATTTCACATCCCACATCTGCTCTACAGCCTCCAGCTGTCAACCCGAACCACAGCGCAGTGAGACCAGGTACCCCAGGGCGACGTAGCCCAAGAGTGGCCACTCCAAAAATGAACCGACGGTCAAAATTTGAAGTTTGAGCTCCTAAGAAAAATGTGTGGGGTTTTCTGCAGGGGAACTTTTAATTTCCCAATCCTTTAGGAATTTATAGCAGTCCTCACATCCCAAGAAGCACAGACTCATTTGGGTTGGAAAAGACGTTTGTGATCGAGTCCAACCACTAACCTGGCACTGCCAATCCCATCACCATCTCTCAAAGGGGCCACCGAGCTGGTTAAAAGGGCACCAAAGCGCAGTATCCCCCAGCCCTCCCTTGCTGTTTGTCTGCCAGGATTTTACCAAAACCGAGCACTGCAAGACTGCTGGGTCTCTCTGGTTACATCATAACCAGCACTCCTCACTGGAAGATACGCTGGTATTCCCTTTACAGCCCCAAAACTACCTGGAAAAACTGGAGTATTTTGTACCTATCTGTGGAACAAAAATAAACAGATAAATGTATGTCAGCAGCAACTGCTTCCCACAGACACCTGAGATGGTGACAGGTTTTTTTTTTGCAGGGAGGAACTTGTCAAAGTGCAAGGCAGTGATTTCTGCAGCGTCTCCGAGAACTCAGCAGAGTAAGGACCAGAAGTTGCAGGATCTGACTTGAGCGTGGAATTAAAGCTTCATCTGGGGGGGCTGCGCTACGGGGATAATTCCACCGAGTTCTGCAATTATGTTTCAAATCCAAAACGACACCAAAAATGCACCTCCCTCTCAGTCTCTCTTTGCACCTTTCCCCTTTCTGAGGCAAACAAAAAATGGGGGGTTGGAGGGGATGAGGGATCACCTGAGATGCAGGGAAAGACAGGAGTAACGTGGATAGATTTATATGCATTTTAAGGTAGTTGTGGACAAAAGCAGCCGCAGTTGGAAGCAAATCTGCTAAAATATGTGCATGTTTAAAAATCTTTATATTTAGAACGCCAGTCCGCTCTGAAGAGACATTTCAAATGACACAGCCAGCTCTCAAGTTTAGTGGCTCCCAATCTGTTCTCGAATTGCATTCACTTTATTAATAAAAATTATTAATTGCAAATCACTTTATTACTTTTAGTACGGTCCCTTCCAACGCAGGGCATTCTATGGTTCTATAAGGCATCCCTAAAGAGATTCTTCAGAGCAGAAACTGTTTCAGAGAGCGCTTTAAGATGATCTCTCGCACAAGATCAAATCCTTTGGTTATTATTTAGAGGTGTCTGCTTGCTCCAAACGTTTCTGCTCGGGATGTGATGCACATCGTGGCTGATAATCAGACTGCTTAGGCTGCCAGCTCCTTAGACCTCCTCCAGTGAACTCCTACCCTGAGGGCTTTCACCGCTCAGCACCCCTCTGCTTTTGGGAAACAGGCTAACACCACCAATTACAAAAGGCAGCTGTAGTCAGTTCTGCTGGGTAAAATGAGAATAAAGTAAAAGTGTAAAAATAAAAGTAAAGCAATGTGTATTTTATTTTATTTTACTTCAAAGAACAAAGTCATTCTACCACTTGTTGGTCCGCTCTTTGGTTAAACTGCACGCACAGGAGGTGCAGACCAAGTGGATCTAAATATCCTCACCCTCACTCTTGACTTCTCGGTCCCCAACGCATCATTTTAAGGAAAGAACTCTTAAAATTGAGGAATTAATATTTTACTGACACAGGCAACATGACAGGACTGTGATTTTAATGAAACCTTGACAGCTATCAGAAGAATTCTAGTCCTAATTATCCAAACCAACATTGTCCAGGGCATTTTGGAAAGGGATATCCTTTGCTTGAGCACTCCTCACCACCAGCCCAGCTGTAGATACAGACTGAGAATCAAAACGACCCCTTCCTGCCATGTGTGGACTATGCAGCGGGGTTCCCACTGGTACTCTATTTACAACATTGTTCTTAGGTAGAGCCTCTTCACTTCAAACAGTCCACTACAATTCACAAAGCTCCAAGGGCCAGCAGCTCTCCAAGATAAAATACAAATCGCGGCATCTCTGTTGCTTCAGGATATTGCAAAAATAGGAAAGGTTAAAAGAGTAACGAGGATTATCAAAGAGGCGGAAATTTCTTACGTGGCAGATGCTTAATAACAAGAAATGGATTGTAACTCGTGGATCTGGTGCAGAGAGGGGGTGACAGAACAGAGAGCTGTATCACGAGCAGCACGGAGAAGGGAATGTTAATGGCTTTATGCTTCTGAACGAAGAGCTGAGGGGCAACCGCTGAAATAACACAGAACGGGTCTAAAAAAACCCAAACGTGCTCGTCACGCTAAATGAACCGCACAGCATTGCCCCACGCCTCGTGGACACCGCGTTTACGGAGCTTAAAAATCCAGTGGACACATCTGAGGGAGGAGGGAAAAGAACACTGATGGGCATTACAAAGAGACACCACCTCGTCCACACGTGTCCGAACTGCACCCGGCTAGAGGCTGGAAGAGTAGCTGGGAGAAACAACTGGGAGCTTCCGTGCAGGGTTCTCTTGCTTGGAGACAAGAGGAGGCTGCTGTAAAACCCTGAGAAAACCCACGAGCCCTCCCAAAAAAAAAGGGGACCCCGAAGGAGAAACCAAGTGATGATATGGAACAACCAATGCAAAAAGGGAGGGAGTCCAAGGCTTAAAGATCTGTTCAGTAGCGCAGGGAGGCAGCACACACAGCACCCTGCAATGCTCACCCTTCTCAGGGGCACCCAAGAAGCCGGCACATGCCACCCAGAAGTGCTCTGCCCATAGAGGGGGCAGCACAAAGGTGAAGAACCAGGCCTCAAACTCATCAAATCCTCCCTGTCTCACCCCAACCAGCTGATGCTTTGTACAGATGGCTTAGCTAAGAGCAGGAGGACACCGAGTTTCTGCAGCTTGCTGGGGCTGGTCATTTATTACATCCAAGAGAGAGTGTGAATGCCATTCCTTGCTACCAAAACTACGCTGCCAGGTCTCCTGTGATTTGGAAAGCTGCAGCCTCAGTGCGTGCCCAGGACACCCAGAGCTGCACCTCGTCCCCAGCACACCTTCCTGAGCACTGGAGCTGCTGAAGGAGGAATACTGCTGAGCCAGGGCTTTGGTCAGATCTGGTACGTACATTGAAATGATTGAATTACTGAATATGATCGAGGACAGTCTTTGGCACCACCTCGCAGAGAGCTTTTCTGCCCAAGAAAAAAACAAACAACTCTTCCTTTTCCAGAAATATCACTCAGAACCACCAAACCTGAGACTGAATAGAATTCTGGATCCCTGGAAGTACTGTTCCATTCTCAGGAAACTACTTTTTCCTATATTAGAGCAGCACAGAGGGTGACTTCAGGTCCCTAAACACAGATATGTCACTGCCATGTAGAGGATAAGGCATTTGCCCGGGATGCTGCTCAAGTACCAGTGTCACCCAACGAGTAGGAAAAACCTTCCCCCTCAGGGGAAGGTGTCATTTTTACAATAGTCAGGAATTAAATCATGAACATTCAGCAATTCCTGACGGCCAGCTCAGCTCTGAACTAGGAGCTGAACTAGTACATCAGCCTGGGGGAATCTGAAATGACATCTGCAAATGTCAGGGGCAAGACAAGGCCCGAAGCAGCCGGAGGTCTGTAGGAAGCTCCTGCTGGCACAGAAGCACCTGAAGCTCAGTAAGAGCCCTCCTGGGATACACGGGTAATGCTGCCGCTCCGTAGGGCATCCTGCAGAGCAAAGGGAATCCAGGTGAGTCCCCTGCTCACTGTCCTGCCCACAGAAGAGATGATGAGTGGAGAAATTAGAAACTTACAGCCAAGGGATGAGGGGGTAAACTGATGGCGAGCAGTTATCAACAGAACACTGTAATGTGGTGATAGGACTATGCAACCAGATGCTGACTCTTCACAAAATATGATGTTGTGGGGAACTATTTTCCACTTAAAGCCCACAGGATGTGCAATGTGGAGCTCCCATTTCTCATTTAATGTGGATGAGGCATATTTAGATTCACAAACTATTTATTTCTCTTTATGTTTAACCATTTAACATCACACCTGAAATTCCCAGAAAGAAATGATCATTCACACTCGAAATGTAGATTAAGTGCACTAAATTAATTTCAAGTCTTATTGGCATAATCACTTACACTAAATAGGATTTCTCCATCAAATACGCATCTGGGAATCATTAATGAGCTGTTCTGGAAGCCTGTTCAGCCAATGAGGTCAGAGACATTACTTTGCATCTATAACGATCCTAGTTTGTAATTTAAGACCATTATTCCTGCCCGAGAAGTAATTTAAGACAATACATAAGCGACAGCATCACCCCCAAATGCCAAATAGATCTTCCATGCAATTATTTCAGAAGAGACACGTTTTATTTATCACTATTAACAGGAACTGTGAGCTCTGATCCTGCAATTGTTTGCTCTGAGCAATAGTTTCAGCTGCATCTCCACTCCCTCTGTCTTAAAAATGGAGATGCTACTACGAGCTCCACTAAAGCACGATACGAATGCTTGTAGAAAAATGCAAAAGAAGGGTAAAAATGGGGGCTTTTCTTTGGTTTAAATCAAACTCCACATGCACTCAGCAAGTGCAAACGCTTTAGAAAATAACCAGACAGGAATATAGTGGCCAGAGTGTACTCAACTCTAGAATGCAAACCCTTCACCAGCACGCATACGCAAAAAGAAATTAAGCAAGCCCAGCGTTACCCGTTAGTAAGTCTTTATGTAGCAGTTTCCTTTTCCCACCTTTGGAGAACTGCAAATTTAGCTCAGCCCCTTTCCCCCGTCTATATGATTTGCCCGTTAGTGTTTTAGGGGTGGTTTATGTTGGGTTTTGGGGGGTTTTAATTCCAAATATAAGGGAAAAAAACCTGCGTCCGTTTTGTGCGAGACCGTGGGCTGCGGGTACGGTTTACGGCTACTTAAGGCTACCTACCCTGTTAAGATCCTCTATTTCAGAACTGAAGTTTGTCTCTCCTTCCATCATTTCCTCCTCTTCTAATGTCCGTTCATCATCAAAGTCATGCACCAGCATATCAGCTGATGGATCAAATTCATGGTCATCAGATGTTGCTGAACCTCCTGATAGAAAACATTTTAAAGAATGTTTTTAGTTAGATCATGGCCTCGCAGAGTTTAAGTTTTTTTACTTTAGTGACATTTTAATACTCAAATTATACTCAGAAATTAACATCTCTTCAGAATCCCTCAAGCATTTATCTCAGGGAAAGCCAATTTCGTTATTCAGAGCTGTCCTTTGGGTAGTAAGAGATGGTGGAAAAAAGAACCAGGGGATCCTGTTTAACCAGCCAGTTCTCAAAGTATTAGATATGTGGACATCGGGCCCCTAGTTAAGTGTTTGTGAAATGTTCCCGTTTTGAAGACTTAATTCTTAAATAATCATAAACCTGCCTGAATCAAGAGCTCTACTGGGAGCAGAAATCCTCATAAAATACAAACTCGGGGCAGCGGTTTCCTTTGTACTTCAGAAGCTCTCTCGTTTACAACTACAAAGACTCTTGCAACATTTAAAGTAAGCTTCACAGTTATGCAGATTTTATTTATGATGCAGAACCCTTAATTATTTTTCCCCCATGCCTTTTATTTTTTTTGTTGTTGTTCTTTCCACACTTCTTCGCAGAGAGAAATCTGGTTATATTTTGTGACAATGAAAAATAAATGAATGGATGAATGGCTTGGCAGAGGCAGCGTTTCTCTGGGATTCCACAATACCCCATTTCTAATTCCAACCCCACTAACATCTTTCCACTTGTCTCCGTGGACAATTTACGTCTGTTTTCTAAAGCTGGAAGAGTGCACCCATGCTAAGGGAGGGGTTAACTAGACTCTGCAGTTTAAAGGGTTAGAGCAATTGATTGCTTCCCTGAAAGAAGTCAGAGCTCAAGAGACAATGGCAGTCCAGCTGGAGTAACTACTGGAAAGCTTTTCCACTAAGTAGGATGGAAAAAAAAATAGTTGGAAATAAATAACACTAAATAGAGTGGTACCAAAGTGAACAAAAAACCCCCAGATATTCCGAACTCACATTCAGTCTGACTACTAAATAGCCAGCAGCTCTGGGACACTGAACATCAGAAAATAACCAGCTTTAAAACCAGAAGTGATGAAACCCCTGGTTTTTAGTAATCCAGTGAGGTCAAAACCACTGCTTTCCCTGCTGCTTTTGTTGTGGATGCCACGATGCACCAAAGCAGACGGCGACAGACTATCTGTCCACTGAGAGCACGCTGCGCCTCGGCTTCGGGCTCGCCGCCGGCACCCCCACCTTGTGCTCCCGGGGACCTCAGCGCTCCCAAACGCAGCGGCGTGAGGCTTTTGCAAAGGCTAAAGTCTTATTCCCCCGCTGTCTTTTACCATTTAGACACTTGCACTGGTACCGACTGGAGGAAAGCAGTGACTACTTCAGCCAGGACTGCCACCAACAGGTTCATCACATTGTATCCTCCCCCGGAAGAAACCGGCAAAAATCATTTTTCCAGGGTGCCCTCGTCCCTCACAGGTTTAGGAAATGTTAAAAATATTTACCTGGGCTTGAAGACTCAACAGAAGGCTAAAAAAGAAAAGACAGGAAATTAATTTTTTTCTGTATTAAACCCATACAAGCTCAAGTCAATAATTCATCTGACAGAAAGCAAGTTCACTGCAAATAATGTATTTACAAAGAGAGCACTGCAAGTTCAAGGGGAACAGGACTCATTTTCTCCTTTACGTATCGACGTCGCTGCACTGAGAGTCGGTGGAGGAACCGCTCGTTTTGTGACGCAGGTTGAGCTGCTGAAGGTATAAAAATGAAGCAAACCAATTCGTTCTGGGAACAGGATTATGGTTCTGCAGTCGGATGGGGCAACGCTACAGAACAACTCTCCAGCTCCAGCGGCTCATTTCCAATCCCCCCTTCCTGCCGGTACAGGGCTGAGCAGTCACGGCAGCGATGGGTGAGTTTTTAAACAGCCCCAGCTCTGATTTATCTCCCTGCACTAAATCCCCTCTTCCACCATCAGGGTATATGCCAGATTACAGAGCTGAAGAGAAATTATTCTTGCTAGTTGAAACCGCACCCTACGCAACACACAAATTCCCAGCTCGCTTTTCAAACGTAATCAGGAACCACGATGAGAATTCCTCGTGGAACAAAAGGAAAAAGCAATTTAATCTTAATCTCTAAACCAGATGAGGAAAATAAATAAATAAAGACTAAAATTGTGCGAGCCCAACTTTCTTCCCAGGTAAATTTATAACACAAATTAATATGACCACAGACTATAAAGTAAATATATTTTTGAAATACAGAAAAAAAAAAAAAAATAGACTTTGAAAATTCCAAAACAATCTTCATGGAACAGAGGCATCCTTTGGCCCACCATATTTGGTAACTTTACATTTATAATCAGAACAAACACCTTCTTTCATCGCAAAACTCCTCTTTCCCTTGCTTATAACTTCGCCAGCATTTCACCTCCTGGGATGGAATTTGCATGTCAGACACGCCAACCTCCTTTGTTTTGAAAATTCAAGCAAACGTTTCGACTATTTTCAGGAATAGACCTAAGGAAGTGGATTTTTCCAAGTTGAGAAGACTCAATTTTCACATCAGAGACCTGCAGGATCCCTCTCCTTGCTTGGTATCTGAAGACACTGCTTGGTATCATGGATGTTGTTCTATTATATAAGATAAAATGTTGTCTTCGTGAAAAAAAATGGCTTAATTTGGCCAAGAAATCATTTGGAAAACTTCAATCCACACACTCGTGTCAGATGCCTGGGTAATACTGCAGCTCCAGGGTACCCCCAGCACTGCAAAATCAGTACTCCCAGAATTATGGCAAAGCTCAAACAAGCCGTTTGTAGAAAATGGTGAATTTCAGATCAAGTAAAAAGCTGTACCATTATTCCAAGATTTTTCTGAAGTATTTTCCTTCTTGACTTCATCTCACAAGGCCAAGGAGTTACTTGCACAAGCCCCTTCCACCCAAAAAGTGGCCTAACTATGTAGTGAAGCAAAAAACTAAACTGAAACAAATAAATAAATAAACCTGTGTCATTTTAAAGTTCTTTTATCTTAGCAGCTCCTCAAAGTGAGATGAAATGCACCTTCTCAGGAACCAGTGGCCAAGATTCGCCCCCACGGCTGCCTACATTTTACAAGGGTCTACAATGTACAAATGAAAACCCACAAATACATTTGCCTGCAAAGCAGAAAAGTGATATAAAACCAGATCAGGAATATTTTGTCTGAAGGGTGGACAGAAGATAGAATAGACAAGGAGTTTTGCTCTCCTAACACGGGGAAAATGTAAGAGGAGGACAAAATCACTAAGAAGTTTTAGAATAGAGACGTAGTCTTCCTAATAAAAGTCTTCTCCTAACAAAGAGGAAAGAAACATGCATTGCAAATGCAGATTACAGCCAGGGGAGCCTTAACCACCCCAAGTGGGCATGGCAGAAGCATAACTGAAGCTAAACTGCTCCTGTCAACGGCAAGAATCCAGCAGAAGCAAGCAGAGAGGGCCCGTGGGCAGTGCAGAAGCCAGGGAGCAGCGTTCCCAACCCCGTTCCATGAGCCTCAGCCAGGGTCCCTACAAAGTCCCTTACAAACACATCCAGCGACAAGCAGGGAGCAGGGGCTGGAGACCCCATCCTCATGCAGGAGTCCCCAGAACCCCAAGGTCCCCGTCTAACGCAGCTCTGAACTGGCAGAGGAGCACCAGCGTATTCTGCATCCAGAGAATGACTCATCGCTCCAGCACCGGCTGCTCTCCCCGACATCCAGTGACGTGAGTCCCGAGATGGAAAGAGGAAAGCACAAGCAGGGCCGGTAAAGCTACAAAGGGAAAAAGTATCCCCATGATTTAAGATGAAAAGATTATTCCAGAAATGACTGACTGCCCTCCGAGGGCCCGAGAGCTGGGTTTAACGTCCTAGAAAGCCCTGATGATAATCTATGCTGAGGGGTAAATCATGTTACTTAGCAAACAATAAATTCTGCTGTTAAAACTGCTCTTTCTGCCCAAACACATCACCACTGGAAGGCTTTCACAGGCGCTACCCCTCCTGCCCAGGGAAATAAGCCCCCTCTCCAAGATACAGCCTGCGCTCACTCACGGGCAGCTCCTCTCTAACCCCCTACTGAAGCTCCTGTTAAGCCCGAGAACTCCTCGCTGCCTCCCCGATTGTCTTTGAAGGAGCAGAGGCATTTCAAGGGGGGCTCAGCTGGGAAACAGCTGATGCATTCATAGCTGAGTGGGGATAGTCTCGGCTTGCCAGGGCAGCTCACCGGGGAATGGCAGCTGGGCCACCATGGGGCAGGTGGAGCCTCTCCTTCCTGATCCCCCTGCTTTACTCCAGCCCAAGCTGGACATGGAAGTTCTGGGGAAAGGCTTTGAGTCAGCAGGGAAGGTAAGAACTGAAAGAGTTTATAAAGAAGGGGTAACAGGAATGTCAGAATCATAGAATGGTTTTGGTTGGCAGAGCCCTTTCAGTTCCTGGAGTCCAACCATTCCCCCAGCACTGCCAGGGCACCACTGACCCCTGGCCCTCAGCACCACAGCTCCACGGGG
>JANHFX010015612.1:5855-17642 GCA_027560015.1 Chloroceryle amazona
GAGCAGGGTGCTCAGAGCCCTGGCCAACCTCCCCTGCAATGGTGCCAGGGATGGGGCAGCCACCACCTCTCTGGGCAGCCCGGGCCAGGCTCTCACCACCCTCGGCATAAAAAAATTCCTTCTATATTCAGTCTAAATCTCCTTTTAGTTTCAAACCATCACCCCTTGTCCTGTCCCAATGGGTCCTGATAAAAAGTCTGTCCCCATCTCTGAAGCACTGGAAGGCCACAATGAAATCTGTGTGCTTTCCAGATCCCACTTTGCCGCTCTTAAACTATACCAGCCTTGTTTGGCAGTGATTTGCTTTTCTGACATAGGATTCTTCCATCCTGTGCAGTGATAGGAAACCTGAGCATCAATGAGCACCTCCAAAGCAGAGTTAACTGTGACAGTTGCTATGGAAGGTGCTAATGGGTGCAGGGGAGGAGGCAGGCAGCACTGAGAAGTACACTGGTGACATAAATAAACTGGAAAGGAGGAGAATTATGGCTTGGAAGTGTGCAGGCTGCTGCTGGGTGCTGGTGACTGGGGCTGAGACCCCAGTGCTGAAGCAGCAGCCTGTCTGTGCAATTTCAGGTTCCTCCTTCCCTCCTCTTTATATCTTTATAGTGTATATTGTGAGCTCTGCTGAGGAAGCACGACACTGTTCAAGCTCATGGTGCCTTGCTGCAGAATATAACCCCAAAATTCAGGCATTCAAGTAGAAAAACCAGCTGCAGGCTCTGGATGGAGCTGGCACCAGTCTTGGCTGGGAAAGCCCTTGGTTCACTTGTAACCTGCTGTAGGTTTGCAGAGTGCTGAAAGCAATGCTGCTTAACCTGCTTTTTCAGAAGGCTTCTGTAAGTTCTCCCTGGCAGGAGGTGGCTGCTGTGTTTTCCTCTCTGCTCCTCCTTTCTGCAGCTCCTGAGTCTGTCTGACCATGGGAGGCACCCTGAGAGGTGTGGGGGTCCTGGGTGTGTGGTGGATGTTGGCAGCAGCAGTAGGGATGGGGATGGAGGAAGGCTGGAGAAGGTCTTCCCCACATGTGCCTGATGGGGGGAGACAGTAAAGGAGGTGGAGGCAGGTTCATTTCAGTGGTGCCCAGTGGACAGGCTGGAGGCCAGGGGCACAAACTAAAATCCAGAAAACTCCATTTAAAAAGGCATCAACCTTTTTTTTACTGCATAGCAGGCAGCAGAATGGAAGCTGCCACCCCTGAACAAAACTGTCTTGTGAAGAGAACAGGGAGGCTGCTCCTTGTGGGAAGTGGAAGGTGGGTGCATATCTATGATGTGTGGGCCTTGTGGCTTTTGGTCTCTCATTTAATGCACGAGCACCTACTCCTGGTCACAGTCTGGTGCGGGAGGGACCACACAGCCCCACTGTGGGGCAATCCCAGAAGATCAGCTGTTGCTTATGCTCTTTTCTGTTCTTCAGGGTTATGGGTTGGTGCGTGAGCGCTGTTGGCAGCCTCCCTGCTCTTCTGGAGCCCTTGCTGCAGGCTAGGCTTATCAGGCTTAAAAAGCAGACCTTCCAATAAATCCAGAGGGCAGATGATGTGTGCTGTGTCTGTTCACGGCAATCTGAGCACGTGCTCACTGCTGTGTTTCGTTTTCAGTCCTATTTCTCTTGCATTCCCTTTCCTACCTCTCTGTACCACTAAAGATCCTTTCCATAGGCTCCTTGCTGGTGCCCTGAGCCTGTTCTGATGTGCCCAGCTTTGCAGCACAGGCACCCGAAGGCGCCGTGACAATTGCAGTGGTTTAGAGACAGGTTTGTTTTGAGTGCTCAATTTACTCCTGTGAGATCAGAGGGGATTTAGCCATTGTGGAGGCTTAGACTTTGCTCTCACACATTGATACGCTGTTCAGGGTTTCGTGGTTTCTTCATTTTTGGCTTGTTCATCACTGTATCATCTTCTGTGGCAATTTTGAGGTCTCATTACAGACTGCAGCAGGAGATGGCTCATCCGAGATGAATCCCTTTCCCTTAGAATAATTGAAAACTTTATTTTTTTATTTTTTACTTTAACCTGCCATTTATCTCACCATGGTACAGACACTTGAAAAGTCATTATTGCAGTGAAGACCCTAAATATTAAAGACTCCCTAATTCCGAGATAGTTCTTTTGCTTATAAAACAACAGGATCTGGCTTGTTGATATTTTACAAATAATCAAAGCCTTTCAAACTTCCTGTAATCTGACATTTTTGGTTATTTTTTGAAGCATCCCCTCGCTCTTTAAATACCACCTCCAGCAAGCTGTGCTCCCTGCCGCTGCTGCCCCCTCTCCTGGGAATCACGCTGCCTCTCAGCTCAGCAAGTGACAGCAACCATGACATTTCTTCCTCCTCTTCCTCCTCCTCCTTCTGCCTGCTCAGGTTCAGCTCCAGGACTCTGCTCCCTCCACTGCACTGGCCCTACAAGGAATCTCTGTGAGTTGATGTTGCCCATACCCACTTGTGCAGCCTCCAGCTCCAACTGCACGTACTGGTATTGCCGGTGGTCGGAAGGCTGCTTTCCACCAGGTTATGGGGTTCAGCTTTCCCTGTGCATGGTGTGAGTTGCATTTGGGGTGTTTCCTGCACTCTTGATGGGTATTGGAAGAGGAGATTAGGGCAGGGAGGCTCTAAGGTCTGAGTCAGCATTGGCTGAGCACCAGATAGGAGCATGCACAGGAGCAGCTTTGGAAATGGAGCTCTCCTGAGGTGTCTTTTCTCTCCTTGGAGCTCTCCTGAGGTGTTTTTTCTTCTCTCCTCTGATCTCTGAGTGGTTCAGATGTTGTCCAGGCTGTGTGTATATATCAACAAGACCAGTTCATATTGCTTTCCCCAGGGTCACTTGGAGGTACGTACCATCCAGTATGGCTGGGGACCTGCTGGGACATCCTCTTGATGGCCATGGGTTCGATATTCTCTGCCCACCCCAACCTCCTCTATCATTCTGTCCTTCATTGCCACAGTGTCAGGGGCTGACGTCAGGTTGGCACAGTGGCCAAGGTCCTTCCCCCACGAGGCTTTTGTGTCCCCTGTCACAAGGGCAAATGAGATTTGTTATAATCTGAGCTCAGGTTGTCTGCAGGGACAGCGTGGACGTGTGGAGTTGGGTGCTGGGATGTGCCAGCTTTGTGGTCACTGCTGGGATGTTGCAGAGGTGGTGAGTTGAACACTCGGTATCATCGCAAGCAAACCCTGTGGGGTGTGTGGGCTGAGTGTGCCTCTCACTGACTGTTCCCCAAGCTCCCCCAGCTGTCAGTTGCAAAGTGACCCCCCCCTCCAAAGCTCACATGCTGATAAACAGCTTTAAAAGATTAAAGCAGAATACAGTCCAGCATCAGGGGCTGATGCCCACACGTCTCTGCTATCTAGCCCAGCAGCCAAGCCATACAGGAGTCATTTGTAGCCAGGGCTCGGGTACAAAGGAGCCCAACTCATGCTCCGATTCCTTGGGGTCGTCCCACCAAAGGCAGAGTGCAGAGGTAGCTGCAGGTGCTCAGATGAAGCTCTGGCAGAGCTCCTGTTTCACCGGCGTTACCTGGGGTGTTTAGCGCTCGTGTCGCGCTCGCTTCGCTACACTTGGCACTCCTCGGTGTTTTCTTGATACAGGAATTTCCTTAAGTAGAAACTTTTTCTTCAGAGTAATTTTTGGTTGATTATTGCTTATAAATGCAATTAGTGTAATTGCATCTGATTATTCACATTTGTTTAATCGTATAATTAGAAGAGGGAGGGATAAAATATAACGTGGTCGGGAAATCTTTGGTAAAACTTCCCGAGCTCAGTACTCTGCACAAGGTGGCTCTTGCAATCGAGGCTGGTAGACCGGAGTTCTTAGTTCAGCATCCTGGCAAGCTTCAAAACGTATTTAAAAAGTGCTGTTAATTACTCTTAATTGGTTCCAAGGCCTTCATGGTGCAAAGGTGTGAAATGTTTAATTTTTTAGATGATAATATAAGGAGCTCGCCGCTGAGCTCAGCGCTGCGCTCTCTCATCTCCCTCCACACCTTCACCCGGGGTCATGGAACCTGCTCGGACCCAAACCGTGGGTCCTGTCTGCAGCTGGGGTCTCCTGGGGAAGAGAGGAGGAGGAGCGGGGCAAGCATGGAGCTGAACTGGCCCTGAAATCTCTTTTGCAAGCAAACACCCTGCCTTGCTGAGGACTGAGAAAGAGGAGATAGAAATGGTGTGTTTTCCAGAGCGTGGTCTGGTGGGGTTTGTTGTCATTCAAGAAATCTGGCAGGAGCAGGGGCCTGAACCAGCTTTTTAAATTTCTCACACAGGGGGGGAAAAAAAAAAAGCCATTTTTTTTGTCATTCAGCGGTGACTTTTGAAGCTGTGCTTGGAGCTTCGCAGAAGTAATCACAGTGCCTCGCTTCTATGATCTAATTTTCAGCGGTGGCACAACAGCCAGGCTCACTGCCAAGAGCTGCAGAGAGAAGAGGGAAAAGGACTCGATGATTACAGCAGGATCGAGGGATTTCTCAGCAAGACACAATTGTCTGTTCTGAAACAAGAGCCTCCTAAGCCCTGGGATAAAGCAAACGCGTGGCCTGTAGGCAAAAACCACAAGCAGTACGTTCTTATTTGTTATTTGGGTTGTGTTAGTGTCTCCTGGTTCTGGTTGGGACTCTGTACCAAAAGTGATAACCCTCCTCCCAGTGAGAATGCAGTCTCAGTGGCTGGTCTGGGATACATCTGTCTTGATTATCTCTGCAAGGGCCACGGGGATTTACTTTCTTTCTGGCTTCACAGAGCTGCTGCTTCTCATCGTTCTTCACTGCTCGGTCTGGGCTGCCTTTCGGCCAGTGGATGTCTGAAGGGGGTTTTCACAGATGCCAAGAAGCTCATTTGCTTCTCCGAGGCCTGATTCTTTGCAGCAGCAGTGTAAGTGGAAGCAGGCAGGAGGCACCTTTAGGTGAGCAGAGCTGAAAGGAAGGGCAGTGTGCTCCAAGTTGAGTTGCTGCATCAAAAATGAGCTCACTTGGCTGCTCTCCCACCACAGCAGTGAGACCCGTAAGTGCCTGGCTCCTTGGATCTGAAGAGCCATGTGCTCTAAACCACTTTGTGCTTCTGGGCCTCGTGGCAGCTTAGATGTTGCTTCAGTGCATGGCTGTGGGATGCAAGCTTCTCTACAAGCTTCCCTTCAGCTTCTCCAGACTGGACGTGCCCGAGCGAGCTGGTTGTGGGTTCTGGGCAAGAGTGTGGTATAAAAGCTGATGGGGTCAGGGTGGGGATGTGGGTATATGTCCCTTGTGTCAGGCTAGTGGACTAATGCTGAGTGAGTGCTGGGAAGTCCTGCAGACCTGCCTGCAGAGCAGGGAGCGCAGGAGGGACTCCAGGCTGGACACAGTTGCAGGCTGCATTGCTTGGTGAGGGGAGACAGCTCAGGCTCTGGAAGGGATTTGATGACCTCGTGTTTCAAAACTGTCATCTGAGTTCAGGATGTGGCAGCCCAGCCCAGGAATTGCTGCTTCTCTACTTAAAGGGAGCTCCTGGGGCCAGTTGACAGCAGTCAGAGCAGATTCCTCATCCTGGCTGTGTTGCTGGGGGGATCTTCTGCAGGAAACAGAGCAATACAAGACAGGGCTGGATGTGCAGCCCAGCTCTGCCCCAAGGCAGGACCTGAGCTGAAGGGTGATGGAGATGGAGATGACATCCCCTCCACAAGCAGCTTCTCCTGGTACATGGCTGCCTGCACCATTTAGAAAACAACCTGATTCCTGACCTTGCTGGTGTGCACTGAAGGGACAGACTAAAGCCTTCAGAGATCCTTGGGACCTCACGTTGTGAGAGTGGCTGTGGGTCTTGTGTTGTCAAAAAGCACCCAATGGATGTCTTCCTAAACCATGACACCTTCAAGCAGGATTTCAGTTTGGTGTCCTTGCCGGTCCCCATGCGGGTATGGAGGACACAATCCACAGGCATTTGAAGAAGTCTCCAATTCTGAGCAGCAGCAAAATTACTGCCTGAAGGTTTTCCATGCAAATGCTCATTGTAGTGTTTATTCACTGTGACTGATGTTACTGCAGAGGCCCTTGGTGCCGTGGCCCAGGGCAGATGTGTTCTCAGACAGAAGCCAAGGGCAGCATCATTCCTCTTAACCGGGGAACTGAACCCAGAGCAGCTGTAAAGTCATTTTCCGGGTAGCCTGTAGCAAAATGGGGAAGTGAAGCTGGATTTGATGAGGCTCAGGGCCTTTTAACCTCCCCATCCTTTCTCCCAGGAACAATTCTAGGTAACTAAACGGATGGACCAAGCAGTAAACTAGATTTACAATTCTTTATTTTTCAAACAATGCTTTGAAATACTTTACCAAGTAGCAAAATTAATTGCATTCCCATTTTGCTCCCACGTACAATGCAGAGAGATTCTCTCCAGTCTCCTGTTTCTTTCAGAAGGGTTTTCTGTACCGTGCTCTGCTCAGCGCCTGTCTGGGAAAACATGTGCAGCTATTTGATAAATATATTGTGAATAGCATCATGGAAGTGGCAGCCTGCCTGCAGCAGGGGAACAGCTCCAGGGAAAAATGGTAAATAAGATATGTGTAAGTAAATTAATTTTGCTCATATAAGCTTGTCTGCAGCTTTCGTTGGGTGTCTGCAGCGTAATCCTTGGATCTGCTGCAGGCGTTTCGTGCTGGGGGGGATCAGGCTGGTGACCATGTGAAGAACACCGAGCCCAAAGCTGTGCAGGAGCTCGTCAAAGGCGATGGTGGTGGTGGTGGGCTGGGGTTTCCCATCACAGCAAGGTGTGGTGGTGTTAGAGCCTGACAAACTGCAAATCCACCGTTGATTTTGGCCTCGCAGATAGCAATAATTGCCTTTTGTGCCGAGTTCTATGCGCAGTAAGACCGGTCTGTGCGTAACTGATTTGCTTATTCAAAACCCATTGTTTTCCAATCCTTGTGGAGGGTTTCTCAGTGAAAAGAAATCCTTCAAAACAGCACAGCCTGAAACAAAGCCCCATCTCTACAGACTAAGTTATTTTCTTGATGGTTCTGGGTTTTTTTTTAGCATACTTTTAGCAGCGCCGTATTGTTTGTTGTGATGCTGTAATGGGTCTATTTGTATTGATCGGATGAACTGATTTATGGGGTTTAGCTGAAGTTTAAGCTGTCAACTCACTGAAGATTTGTTCTGCAGCCTGAGCTGTGGGATGGAGCTGTGGCGTGTGCTGCTGCTTTTGAGGGGCTGATGCTCCAGGGTGCCTGGTCTGGGCACTGAAGAGCTGAGCAGGTGGTTGACACTGTTTCCTGGAACCTGGCTGCTCTTCCCAGCACTTCTGGCTTATTTTTCCTGTTGGCTGAGCAGTGTGAGACACCAAAGTGTTCAGTCCAGGTGGGTGATCTGTGGCCTTTTGGCCGCTGCGCAGCAACGTGGGCAGATGCTTCCCTCCCCTCTCTCCCGCGTGTGGAGAAAACCTTGTAGCAGGAGGAGGGAAGAAGGTGGGGGAGCTGCAGGTTGATTTTCTTCTTGATGCTCCCCAGGAGGGAGGGAAGCTGTGACTGTCCAGAAGCTAAAGCTGCTGCACGGCAAGGCTTTGGCTTTGTTTCTGTGTAGGCAGAAGAGCAAAGCCAGGCTTTTAACACAGCGTGGAATTGGAGGTTTCTTCCTGTCCCGTGTGCAAGCTGGATTAAATGGTGAAAGCCTTTTTACTCTCTTCCCTGCCTTTGCTTAAAATCGGTTCCCTGACTGAAGGGAACATGCGGGCTGGAGCCCTGGGCTGGAGGAGAGCTGCAGCTCAGCCCAGTGGCGTGGAGGGTGACTGGGATGGGGGAGATGTGGACTGGGGCTCTCCTGGCTGTGCACAGCAGCCCTGAGAAGCTGCTGCCCCACAGGCAGGGCTGGAGGCTGCTCTGTGCTTCTCAGGGACCAAGGTTCTGACCTTCCCCCAAAGCTATGTGCTCAGACAGCCCTGAGGAGTCCTTCTGAGTGTCTGGTTGGGAGATGTGCTGCTCCACAGGCTCTGGGGTGCAGGAAAAGCCTCTTCAGGAGAGCTGGGTGGTCACAGGCTTGTGGTTGCCTTGACCTGATCCTCCTAGGTCAGCTTGGAAGCTTTCAGAGTGCAAGCATCACAAGAGTGTTTTGCAGCCAGCAAACCCTTCATGGGCTTCCCATGAATCCGTTTCGAAAGGCAGGGTTGTGGCTGAGCCAGCGTGGAGATGCAGCTGGATTTTGAGCTGGAAGCCTGGTCTGGGGGCTTGGGGGAGCAGGGAGCTCTAGCAGAGGAGAGGTTCGAGCTGCTTTCCCTGTGCAGTTGTGGGACTGTGTTCAGGGTGTGCTGGGCTGAACTCTGCACCCCATCCTTGCTGCTGTGAGCCACCCCCGGGCTCTGAAAGGGGGTTGTGCTTTGGGATTGAAGGGTTTAAGCAGAGTTTTAATAGCTTCTAAAGCTGGTCTCACTATTTCATTACTGGCTTGAGTGAGTGACGCTTCTGTCAGTCTGTTTTAAACAGAGAAGGTGGGAGGAGGAGAGGAAGGAGGTGAACAGTGGGGTGCAGGGAGTGCTCGTTTAGATCTGGATGGTTCCTTTCCACGTGTCCCTTGTGACTGGCACACAACCAAGGGTGAAGCCTCCCCTCCACACCTTTCTGTAGTTCTATATCAAAGATTACTTGAGCTCGGCTTCTGCAAGGGCTCAGGACATCACCTCTCTCTGCAGCAGAGTTCAGCTGTGCTGTGTTTTACTGGGCGTTGTTGGGCAGCTTTGAGTCAGGCTCGACCTTTGCTCCGTGCTCCTTGACAAGGGTGGTGTTTGTGTTCCCACGCTGGTGCTGGATGGGGCTTTTTGAACTCGCTCACCCCCAGCCTTCCTCATGTAAATTAAATGTAGATAACATGAAAAGGGGGGCATGGAAGTGTCACCTGACTCACAGGGATTTTTATGCACGCTCTGCTTTGCATGTAGAGAACCAAAGGCTGCATTGTTTTGGAGTTCAGCCTACACTGAAATTCACTGGATGCAGTTCAGGCTGCTGCGAATAAAACCAAGTTGTGCCCCCCTCCATCTCCCCACCCCCCAGAAAGTGGGCAGCAGGATGAGATGATCCTGCAGCACTGCATCTCCAGAGGTGATGGACGACAGCCACGTGCTGCAGAGGATCGTTTCCAGCTCTGGACTGTGCTGGGAAGATTGAAATCTGTTTCGAATTGAGACTGAAATGAGCATCTAGGAAACAGTGATTTTATTCATCAGTTTTAGCTTTGTCTTGCATTTCTGTAGGGCTTTTCCAAGGGAAAAGCTGATTCCCACATGCTGGTAATCATTAAGTGCTACTGGTTTGCAACTCAATACAGCTTTTGTACAGGGTGGGCAGCAAGGTTAGCGTGTGTTTGCACACAGGCTGTGGCGGGCAGGGGCGACCCTGAATCCAGACTTGCTTTTAAATTCTCTTTTTGCTGTCGGCTACATTGCAAATAACTGTGTGTGTGGAAGTCACCATGGCTTGGCTTCCAGGCTGTTCCGTGGCACTCTGGGGTCTACAAGGGCAACAGAGACTGCTGTGGAACTCTGAATCATAGAATCATTTTGGCTGGAAGAGAACTTTAAAATCAATGAGTCCAGCTGTTCCCCCAGTGCTGCCAGGGCACCACTGACCCATGTCCCTCAGCACCACAGCTCCACAGCTTTGAAACTCCTCCAGGGATCGTGGGGCACCACCCCTGCCCTGGGCAGCCTGGGCCAGCAATGGACAACCCCGGAAGAGAAGAAATTGTTCCTCATGTCCAACCTAAACCTCCCCTGGTGCAGTTTGAGGCTGGTTCCTCTTGTCCTGTCACTTGTTCCTTGGGAGCAGAGCCTGAACCCCCTGTCGAGAGCCAGGAGGTCTCCCCTGAGCCACCTTCTCTCCAGGCTCAACAAGCCCAGGTCCCTCAGCCACTCCTCACCTCCCTTGTGCTCCAGCCCTTTCCCCAGGTCCTTTGCCCTTCTCTGGCCACGCTCCAGCCCCTCCAGGTCCTGCTGGGAGTGAGGGGCCCAAAACTGACCCCAGCATTTGAGGGGCGGCCTCCCCAGTGCCCAGTCCAGGGGCATTGTACAGTGGAAATGGCTGTGGATTTCCTGCTACGCACGTTGGGTTTAGCTGCATACCAGAGGCTCCTATAAATATAAATTCAAAAGGTCAAAAATTTGACTCTTACCCTCGGCTTGTTAATAGCTGCACTTCTGCCTTTATTGTAATCTCTGGTTGACTGTCAGTCTGGCTACAGAAGGAACACTTCTCTTTAGCTGTGTCATCTCATCCTTATCACTTTCATATCTAGCTCGCTGCTTGAGCTTCTCTTTCTTTTGCAGTGTTTGCAGCTTGTTTGCAGCCTGCCAGCATTTTGCCCTCACTTTCTTTTGTCATCAGAAGCCAGCGATGGGTGTCTTGGTCGTGTTAGAGTGAACATTCCGTTTACCTCTGTTTGTCTTTCCTTTTAGGTACCTCATGGAGAGATTCCTCCGTGGCACGTGCTGTCTGTGAGCACTGACACCGCAGCTCCCAGCAGTGCCATCTGAGGCCGACCGAACTGGACGCAGCAATGGGGGACTCTCCAACAAATGCCACGGATGGAGGCACAGACACGGTCTGCAAAGACACGCAGACCGAACTGGCAGAGCGGGTGGCAGCCATGGATGTGGCTGTTGGTCCAGACAGAAGTGACCAGAATGGTGAAGGCAACGCTGAAGAAAACGACGCAGTTTTTTCCGATAACATAAAAGACATCCAAAGAAATGGGGTCAACAGTGATGTGGGAGTGAGTGATTTTCTGCCTTCCCAACGGTCAGAAGATGCTCAATGGAGGCATGTTCCCAAGAGACCTCTCACTAGACCTGTCCTATCAAGTAGGAAGTTGTCTCTTCAGGAAAGATCATCAGGAGGTTATTTGGCTTCCAGTAACACTCCAGGTTATGGTCCTTATGCCACAGGGCCATCGCCACGTATAATGAGGAGACCAACGATAGAGTCCAATCGGGTCTCCATATCAGATTCTGAGGTAGGCATGTTCTCCCCTGTAACCGTGGTGTTAAGGTAAGTCTGTCTTAACTGGTCGTGGGAGTCTACACTCTTTTGGAGCAGTAGAACTGAAAGCACTGGTTTTTCTAAGGGGAAAAAATAATCCCTGAACCCGGGGACTGCATTAGCTTGGCATGGCTGAGCATCTCTGCATCCACTCCCCCAAACCTCTGCTGGGTGTAACCCTGGTCCTGACACTGCCTCCTTCAGCTGCCTGGTGCCATGGCCGAGCCAGGGCCCCTGTTGTAGAGCATGCAAAAGGCCTGTCAGGCTGCTCAGGGAAAGGGTTGTAGCCAAGCAGCTTTGCTCTGCTGTCCCTGCTCTGTGTGTCCTTTGGGAGTTTATCAGTCACAGCAGCTTTGCTGACGGTATTTTCTGGATTTAAGCTTCTGCAGATTATGTATCTCCTATTGTGTGTTGCTATTATTGAAGACATCATTTAATTTTATAAAGAGCTTAACTGCACTGGTGGCTCCTGCTCCTGTCAGGCTTTTCTTTTGTCTTTAAAGCATTTGTAGCAGCAGTGGCAACCGAGGGCTGCAACCTTCTGCCCTTTCAGAGGAGTGTCTTGGAGGCTGCAGTTCTTGTCCATCTTCCCCTCTGAAGAAAGACTGAGGGAACTGGGGCTGTTTAGTCTGGAGAGAAGACTGAGAGAGGATCTTATGAATGTCTGTAAATATCTGAGGGGTGGGTGTCAAGTGGAAGGGGCCAGGCTTTTTTCTGTAGTGCCCAGCAAGAGGACAAGGAACAATGGGTATAAACTTGAGCATAGAAGGGTCCACCTCAACATGAGGAGGAACTTCTTTCCCA
>JANHFX010015613.1:0-22636 GCA_027560015.1 Chloroceryle amazona
AGACAACAAATGGCGCCGTACAGGTCGCAAGATTGTGCGGTGGGGGGGGGGAGGGAAGGTGGCGGGGCGGGGGGGGGGGGGGAGGGGAGCGGGGGCGGGGGCTGTGACTGGCTTATCCACTCTAAGTACCTCTACACCTGGGTAATACTTTATTTTGTGCCTGGCAGACAGGATACTGTGTGATAATTTTCTACAAAACCCTGCGGGTGTGAGGAAGATTTACAGAAGACATTTTGGTGGTTTTATTATGTTTGCTCTCCTGACTACACTGGCTTCAGGAAGGACTTCTTATTGGGTAAGGTTCTACCCACTGTGAGTAAATGTGGCAGCATCTAATCCAAAGGGATTTTAAGTAAACTTGTGGGCTTTCTTACTGTTCGAGTCATATTTTTACTGCTTTCCCTTTTAACACTAGGTTTAAAATCAAGTGTCATTTCCAAAGAAATAGCTATGATAATCTGTGGTGAGCTGATTAATAGCACTTACGCAAATTTCAATGACCACAAAGTTGTGAATGTGTCTGTGTGAGTGTTCTATTTCTTATAAAGTAAATGAGTCTTCTTTCACATATCTAATAATACTCAGAATTCTCTTCTCTTCCTCCTCCCCTCTGCATTCACTCTGAAGTCCTCTCCTTCTCTCATTTGTTGTTGTTGTGGCAAAGTTTTTTTTTCTTCACTATTTCCACTCACCCACAGTTAATCATTTACGGCCTTTTCCACTGCAAACATGCAGAAAACACGTAAAAAGGAAGCCTGTTATCACATAATCAGCAACTCCGATTATAGCTTGATCAGAACTGACATCACTGTGGTTTCATTAGTGATATTAGATAAGTGCAATCCATTTTCAATCTCTTTTTTTTTTTTCTTTTGCAATGTCAAAAAAAGACACTCACCCTGCCCCAACTGGTTCTGTTTGACAGTGACAGGACTTCATAAAGAATTCCTTTCACTTATCATCTCAAGACCAAACAAATCTCTCACCATCTTTATCAACCTTCCCAGACAAACAGTTGGAAACATTACAACCTTTGACTTGTTATTTTTCTCTCTTTATGGCCTAAAGGAACTCTTAAAATGTAGAGGATGTACATGCAAACAAGTGAGTTTTGCAATTGAAGTTCTAGGGCAGAGAAATCCACTGACAAGATCAGCCAGTGAAGATAATGCCCTTCATGTTATATGTTCTATCCTAGGTTTGGCAGATATCACACCTAAAGCAAACTTTGCAAAATAAAATAAGTACTTATCCCAGCAGATTTTTATTATTGATATTTTTATTTTTTTATCCCTACAGGTCCAATATGTGCATGAGTCAAAGTGCTCTCAAGTGGGGAATATGATATCCCTTAGGAAAACAGCTTAGTAAAACCAGCATTATTAATTTTAAGGTATCCATTTTTCAGTATATAGTGATCTACATCACTGTTGAAACAGATCAGACCCTGGTCAAAAATATAATGCTTCAAGTTTGGCTTTTATGTAAGATTTTTTTTCTCCTGATGGTATTTGTGAAAACAAGTGCCGTCCTGAGTTTGTGAACCTACAGGAATGTTTGGATAGTGAATGTAACAAATCAATATTTGATGGTTAAATTAAGCTATTGTTTTCTGTGAGCTGGGAATATAGATCATAAGTATTCTGCACCTTGACTTGTTTCTCATCTTTATCCCTGGATATTTTCTACCGGTCTCTGGCAGAGACAAGTCATGGGATTAGATGGAGCAGGTATAACCTAGTGAGGTAGCTTAGTACACTTGGAATCCAAAGTTCAATATCACACGGAAGGATATTTGTAGCTGGTGCAAGACTGCACCCTGAAGTTATACCTTAGAGTCCCAGAATTAAAAAGATTATTGGATGTTTTTGTACCAAACTGTCTGGGAAGTGAGTGGGATCCCAAGATAGGTCCGATTTAAATATGCAAGTGGTCATGTACTAGGCAGTCAACCTCATCTATATTATTTATATCAATCATAATTACACTGTTAAGTGAAAAGACTTTGGAAAAGAAGACAGACTGGATGTAAGGAGTAAGTTTCCATATGTATTATTTGGCATGATGTTCACAATGAAGTGTATATGTTAAATCTCTCATAGAAGTGGTATTCATTCTACAAAGAAGAGAGGGAGGGAGAGTTCCTTCTTTCCATAAAAGGAAGGAAAGGAAGCTAGAGAAGATGAAACGTTGATTCTGGACTAATAGAGAATTCAGTTACATATGCAAATGATTTAGAGATAGAGCAATATTCAGACTGAATAGGTAGCAGCAAGCAGAAAAGCAGCCCTCCTCCAAAACATCTCTAAAGCAAAGAACAAAACATAGTTCAGCTCATCCTGCCTTAAGAAGAAAAAAGGCCATCTGGACATTTACCATGGATACATCTTTTTCTTCAAAATGAGGGACTTGAAATACCAGGCGAGACAAAGAAAGGAAGTATAGAATCCAAAAGGCAGAGGGAAATCTAGTAACTGCAAACACTGCAGCCCCAAATAAGCAGTGTTCAAAGTCAAGACAGCAACACTGGGTCCTTTGCATAGAGGCAACATGAAAACCCTTCTATAGCCCCATCAAGTTTAAACTCTAAGCTGAGCATACCACCTGTGCAGACACTGAAGCTCACCCTTACTCATATATGTATCTTTCCATAATCACCTCCTTTCATTTACCTATAACCTCTATTCTCATATGGACACACCTTTTCTTTGATCTTCATTCAGGTCTTTCCCCCACTCCCATACACTTCTCATTAGCACAGCAAGATGCATCTGACTGGAAGAAGGCTTTCTGTCTGAAATGGGAGTTCAGCTATGTGAAGGAAGAGGCTGAGTCTTTGGGAGAGGAGGAGATTAACATTTTTTAACAACACAGTAGCTTTGGGAAACACATACATCTATCTCTGCGTGGGGGAGGATGTGGGAACAGCTAAATGGAGAGAGCTACAAAGATATTTTCATACAGGTGAAGATAAACACAGAAAAACCATTAAAGTCTAATTTTGGAAAAACTTCTTAGAAGCCATTCCCGGATAATTATTCCCCAGTAATAAATGAATAGAATAGTAAATGTTATTAGAATAATTTACTATTCATCAAGAATAATAAATGAATAGAATAATTCATTATTCCCACATCCTTGTTCTTTGCAAGCTCTGGCAAGCTAACTAGGGCACCAGGAGGAGTGTCTCAGGAAGAACAAGGAAACAATGCACACAAAACTTGGAAAAGAGGTTTTAATTTTAGGTGAAAAGTTCACATATCCAACAGCATTTTGTAACTGTGTTATTAACATGAGCTACCATTTGAGCCATGTGCATCTTACCATGCTCTGTAAAACCTATTTGGCTTGTTACTGCATGGAAATCCAAAGTTATAGAATAGGACTGTGATCTTTTCATACAGGTAGTATTTTTTTCCAAATTATTTCATTATTTCCTGGTCATACTTTTGTTGGCATAAACAGGTTAAGCAAACTGATATGACATTGGCACAAGTAACAGAAATCAATGTTCATGCAGCCTATACTCAATTCTCTTGCCAAGTTTTCTGGCTCACCATATTTAATACAGATATAAAATGTATATATTTTGTATTTGCATACATGTAATACACAAAAAGACTTTTTTCCACTAAACAACACACAATTCCTATCTTCTCTCACAAGCATCCCAGCCAGCTTTCTCTGCATCAAAGGCACAGTTACCTCCATAGACTCACCATGTGCTGTCTCTGGGAGCTCCATTTCCTTCATGCTCCATTTGCTAAGCATGCTGCTCTCCTCCAGCAGCCAAAGGTCACAGTCTAATCACATCAACTGTACTTCTCTAGAACGTCTATGGATGTGATGGGGATTCATGATAGTAATGATAAGTTGCTAGATCTTTCCATTCAGACATAGTTTACTGGTAAGAGCTGTGAAAGTGCTCTTATTGAGGCCTGTATTCTGCTTTTGCCATGTTCTAGGGCTTTTGTATCAGCAGATGCTTCTTCTGTCAGACTCAGTTTATTAGGTGAGATCTAGGTTTCTGGGTTTTCTCAAGGGGTTATAATAAATCATTTTAAAAGAAAAGTAAAAAAATAAAAGCCCAGAAACACACAGTAAATGGATTTTATTTTTTTTTCCCAGATGTGGGAAAAAAAGTCTTCTTTCACACTAGGTTAATATTGTGTATTAAAGAATAGTAAAACAATAAACTGAGGGTTGATCAGCTTAGGGTAGGGTACTAAGCATCCTTATAACCTTGGGCAAGTTATTTAATCTTTCTATGACTCAGCTTCTAAGATGTAAAATACAAAAGGTCTTTCTTTATCTTACTGCCTATCTTGCTTTTTTTTCCCCCTCAGTTTAAACATCAAGTTCAGTGAGTTCAGGACTATCTCTTAACGTGCATCTTGTAAATGGACAGTCTTGCAGGGGTTCTGCAACGAGCATAGCTCACCTCTGTCCCGGGATTCCTCTGTGTTTTGCAATGTTTTACATAGCAGGTAAGCATCAGCCTTGCTCCATTCTCAGACATCACTAGACTATAGGAAGAGATAATAAGGAAGCTTAAAATAATCCATATACATGGATGACTTAAAAAAAGATGATTAACTTGTGTTTATAATATACATTGATCAATTAAAAAAAAAGGTTAGGACTCAAAGGGCAACCTTCCATCAGAAATCTGCTGATATATCACATATACATTGGGTGGTCGTGAAGAGTTTTAAGTCCTATCTCACTTTTTCCTACGCATAACTTTTTGTAACTCTACTGAAGATTTAAACTCAGGGAAAATCTCATGTCCTTTTTCTGAAAATTTACTATAAAACAGTGACTCAAAGAAAGTCTTTGAGCTGATGTGGACTAAACTGGTATTTTTGCACTGTCATAGCCAACCTAGACACCTAGTTATTGCAATTGAAAAAGGAGAAACAGCAGAAAGCTGCAAAGGGGAGGCTGATATTACTGAAGAGAATTTGTAAAGCAATATATGAAATGTATGTGAAAGGGAACAATGTTTTTTCAGTGATCATGAGAAAAGAACTTATTCAAGTGCTTTAGGTACATACAGCTAAAAAGGGCTGTTTATTATAAATGCTATATGCAATTTTGGAAATCTCTTTATATTTCCACAAAACTTAACATGTGAGCTCAGTTTGTCCTAGCTATTAAAATGGAGCCTTTTTAGAGTGGAGTAAATACTTTTTACTGAGTTTTGCAAAGAAACCAGCAAACCTAAGTTTCAGATTTTTTCCTATTTTGAGAAATGTTCCTATCCTAAACCAGCACAAAAAAAAAAACAAACAACAAAAAACAACAAACCAACCACAAACAGGTTCTTTTATTAATATTTTCATGACCTGAGACACCAAAAACATTTCATTTAAAATTCTCATTTAAAAAAAAAAAAGTTGACATGAACATTTTTGATCTAAAATGTCTTCTTATCCTAACAACCTTAATAACCTTGTGCTTTTAAAATGTAAATATGGGATGTTTCAGTATTTTATTCTTTACAAGTTTTGAATCAGGAAAGCATTTAATCAGAATGGTTTGTAGTCTGTTGTTGTGAATCATCACCTTTGGGTAAAAAGAAAGTTGCGCAAAAAATTTCCTACGAATTGAACTGTTCAGCTTACTTTCCTTATCTTTCTATGCACTGTCTGACCTATATTTTTATTCTGTGCTTCACAGAACTTTCTGCTTAAGGATAGACTGATAATCTACTCGATTCTATCCCTGATTTTCTCACTACAGGTATCTAAAATATGATGATACTTCCCCTTACTGTAATGGCTGATAATGTATTCTGAAATACAGGGAGGGGGCAGGAAGGCTGAAGAGAAGCTTTTTGTAGCTTCACTCTCAGTCTTGGCTTATTCAAGAACTTCCATAATAGTATTTATTACACTCCTAAACACTGGAAAGTAGTAGTGAATATAAAATCAGGGCAAAAACTAAGGAACATGTCATATATTTCAGTTGAACTCATCTAGATCAAGATTCTCCCAGCTGAAAAAAAAGAAAAGATAACCTGCTCATATTAGTGTAATAATTAAGCAACACCAGAAAGTATGAGAAAATGAAAGTCTCTCACAGTGTCCCTGCTGGGCAGAAAATTTAGAGGTGACAGAGAAAAAGAGGCAAGGTATGAAGTGTGCCCCATAGGTGTGGAATGTTTGCAGGTGCACTTCATGTAGCCATTACACCTAGGAAGGCAATTCTCAGTATTTTCTTCTTGGAATAAGACTCAACAAATTTGTGACCAAAAGCACTCACAGACTGTGTGGGAGAGAGAGTGGTAAATCCCTCCTTTGGCAGCTGATGGTCAGTTGCTACAAACTCAGTATGTTGCACATAAGTATTTTTGCTCAATGAGATCTGAAGTCTTAATCAAAAAAACTGAGGCTTGAGGCTGACTCCTGTTTTTTGTTACCTCAAGTTCCAGCACCAAAAATGACACTACTTACGGGTTTATGAGTTTGCTTCTGAACATGCTGGGTTGGAGTGCACTTTTTTATGTTGTCAGTAAAACGTGACATTTCTACTTCTCTTATTTCATTTTATTAGAGATAAGTTTGTAGTACTCTAGTCTGCAAGCAGTAAAAAAAATAAGCACTACACTAACTTATTTATCACAGTTATCAGTGTACTTGTTTGTGTCATATTTCCTGTGTTAACAGAAAGGAAACATACTAATAATAGATGGCAAATACATGTTTTTTAATTTGTGTGACTGATCTTACTATTTATACGTTGTTCAAATTAAGAAATAAAACCTTGAGAAATCCAAATCTAAAGTGAAACAATGCATCTGCCAATAAAGTCATTTTTTCACTAACAACTAAATTTCATTAAAGACAAAGAGAACACATCCATAGACCGGCAACTACAAGATAAAAAAAAACATTAGCTTTGAGTAAAGGTCAAAGATGAGCTTCAATAACTTGAGAGGAAAATGTCTTAAACTAAACTTTCAGTTTAAGCCATTAACAACAGAATTGGGTAAATAGCTTTAGGAATATTTTGAGGTGTTGTTTGGGAACAACTCATGAAACAGTCTTATTTCTTCCATAATATGTCTGTACATTCCCTAACAAAACCAGCTTATTTCCCAAACACATGCAACTTTCTCTCTAGCAAAAGGTCCTGATAAGTATTTACTTCTTAAGTGCCATAGGTTTATTTATTTTTGAGTGATTATAAGCATTTTTCAAGTAAATGTTTTGCAGAAGTGCTCAAGTCTAACAAGTTCTAAGAGGTTACATTTTGACAGTAAAACTTAAATTTGGGCACATGAAAAGTTTATCACACATACTGCTTTCAGTACATAGGAGAAGGACACTTTCCACTTAAAAGTCACCTTGATCCAAATGTTATCAGGCTTCTGCTCCATGCCTCAGACATTATTTAGCAATGTCTCCAAAATCCTTTGCCTCTTAGCTTTCTAATTCCATTCCCAAATTCTCTTATGGTTACTTCTTTTCCCTTTAGGCTTAGCTCTTCCACACATAGAAAACACTATTCTAATAAAGGCTGAAAAAGTGCTGTTAGTCACCTGCAGTTGGCCATCCAAGGATTTTATTATCTTTAAGGGAGAATTTTGAAGTACAGTATCCTTCTTATCTCTTCTAATGAAATACTTCCTAAGCTAAACCAATGACAGCTAAGCCAAAACTCACTGTAAAATTTCACACAAATTATCTGATAAATAAATAAATAAAATAAAATTTTCTCAGACTGGAAAAATACCTTCAGCCAGATTTTCTATTTTAGACATGAAACCCTCATATAGTCTTGCAAATACATGATACATGCATGCAAATCAGATCTTTACATCTGCCCACTTCAGGGTGTAGATATTTGTCTATATATGTGCAAATAAGCAAGTATCCATGACTGACACTGAAAACCAAGTACATTAAAAAGACATCCATGTCCTTAAATCTGAAAACGACTGTTTCATACATGTTATCTCCTGTATTTTGGACAATACTAAAAGCTGATTTGCAGATTTTAACCCAGAACTGAGGATGGATTCTGGGAAATACCTAAATATGGCTTTGTTGTTGAGGCTCTAGACCATGTGAGCAAGGTGAATCTTGACTGCCTTGTGCAAGACAAAATTCAAATCTGTGGGACCAGACTAAAAACCAAATGTACTTGCAAGCAAATAAATAAAAGTAGACTCCCTTTATGTAGATTGTATCAAATTCTCTTCTGGCTGAGGAAATATATGCAGCCATCATAAAAATGCTCGGTGGGATTACACAGAAAATAGAGCTTAATTTTTCATACCATCCAAATTTTTCAGACTTTTCTGAGAGAAGACAAGTCTATTCACAAAAACTTAAAGGAAAATTATGATAAAAATGAAACCCTAATACAGGAATAGAAAAAGCATCCGTATGTGACAGGTGAGTGGACAGACCTGCACACAAGGCTATGGAATCAGTCTTTCATTTTCCCCAGTAATTGTTGATACAAAATATATCACATGCTAAAACCAAATAAACTGCTGCCCAGCAAAAATGTCTTTGTATTTTCAAGGGACCATCTCTTCCTTCTTTTAGGTTTACCCAGACAGTCAAAACATCACCAAAGGAGACTAAGTTCTCCTGCTAGATTTCTGAGGAAAAGGAAGAAGGCTTTCTTTACCCTTTAAAAATGGAGTCTGGACAGTAAAAATAGGAAAGATTATTTCTGGTGAACTCGGTAGCCTTTCATGCCAAAATAATCTTGTCCTATTGCTGTCTGCCTCTGCTCTCCTCTCAGTAGTCCCTTAGCCCAGAAGAAATGACAGTGAAAAGGTAATAGAAATTAAAATCAATTCTCAAAACATTTGAATAGTAAAAATGGCATTTGAACAGCAATACAGATAGAAAGAATGCTTCTGAGATCTATCTAATTGAGGTAAAGGCTTTTTAATGATAAATGGTATGTCTCTGTGCTGCTTCATAATTCACTGCGCCATTCTAGATGCCTCTATATCTTAAGTACAATAAAATTTTAGTAGGATTTTGAACACTCCCTAAGTTAACAGGTAAGTCAATTTAATGCCATAAAAAGAGATGTAACTCTTGAGATTTTAAATAGTTTAATCAGGTGTAACCATTTCTTCTAAAGTTCTGTGATTTTTTCTACTGTGCTGAAAAGCACTACAGCATATCCGAATGCATGGCTACAGACAGCAGCAAGGACTGATTTCATTTCACGTGATGGTGGCTGACCAATAAAGTCACGCTGCACGAGACAACACAGGCCCGACAAAATCTACAGAAATGTCTGCACTGACCAAAAACTGGCTTTTGTGAATTTACTACAGTAAAACCACATTGTGTTTATGGCAAAGGGAATAGATTTCTATTTTTTGAAGTTTTAGACCACTTCTAGGATAAAATAGTAATTTGTTTATACTCTCATGCCTACAGTTGAAAGTTTGCCATAGATTTTAACTAGAGATCACAGATTTTTCACAGGTGCCTAGGGACCAACTTGAATGTCCAGAATAAAATGTAGCTATTAATCCTTAGATCTGCAGGGAAAAAAAGCCTTGATCAGATTCACACTGCCCCCGCCCCGTCCCCAGTGGAACTAGTATAAGCTCCTTCAGCATTGCCTGCATTTGGTGACAGACAATAAATAAATAAGACTCTGAGAACACTTTTTTCATTTGCCCTGGAATATGTTTTGCAGTAGGCAAGAGTTACCACCAGTGCTTCTCTAGTCCTTAGGCCATACTCATTGTTCAAGGCTCACTAAATACAGATCAGTTTAGGGCTTTTTTTTCCACAAATGAAATGACTTTGTGTTTATTTTGTACTCTACTGTGCACCCTCCTACATGCCCACCCACTATTTACCCCATGTGGTAACACAGAAGAAAAACAAGGTTTGCTGATGTCCTGGGATTTTATTTTATGTTATTGCTAGTTTGCATTTTATTAACTGGGGCCTGAGGGAGACGTGACATTGCCAATATTTGTGATTTTATTGTAAGTTTCACAATATTTAGCCCTCTTATTTTGTGAAGGGGAAAAAAAAAAAAAGACCTTAGGAATGATAGATTCTCAAATACTGGAAGGTTTGTCTAAAAAAATACAGCCTACTTAAATGGATGTATTACTTTTAAAAACCATGTCATTTTTTTAGCTGATCTCATTATTTAAAAGCCTAATTTGTGATTTTGAACATTTGTGGTTGGCAACATGGGGTAGTTTAGCAGAAATTGCCTGGGTTTTATTTCCTTCCAGTGGGGATAAAATAGAGCAGAAGGATACATCATTTGCATAAAATGGGAACACGCAGTAAAGTTAATCTCAATCCTTTTTCAAAGGTTTTGGGGGTTTTTTTGTGAATGCCTTATTATTCATTGTTTACCTCTGTAGTAATAGATTCTTGCCTTTTATTTGCAGCCTAAATGAAGGCAGGATATTAAAGTAATCTTCCCAGAAACACAATTCTTAAAAAAAAAATGTACAGCTTGATTTGAGTTACTCCAACTTTCCTATTCTTATTGAAGCTCGGAAAACTCCAAAGTCTTCTAGGCTTACTGGGCACTAAAAACTCACCATCTGTGCTGACTGCAAGTTAATCTTGTCTTTTAAAAGGTTACTATATATTGAACAGAACGCTGAATAGCCATATTTTATTCATATGGTTACTCCTTCAGTTTCATATTTAGAGTTTTCTGCCTTTACCTCAATATGTTGCCTTAATTGTTTTTGATGAAACAATTTTCCAGCTGCAGTTGTTTTGCTTCTTTAAAGAAAGGGGTTTTGATTGGCATTTTTAAAGGAAGGTAGGTTTCAAACAATATTTAAAGAGAGAAAATGTTTGTTATGTAACTATAAAATCTAAAAATGGAAACAGTTTTTAGTTATTAATATGGAATTTTTAGAGCATGAAACAAATGGATCCTATCATGCATGAATCAGTGTGAAGTACTGAACATACCTTTTTATTCATTGCTGCATAAATATTCTGTGACTGATTATGATTTGTAGTGAATTAAAAAAAAAAAATCAAAAGGCTATAGAAATAGAAAAAGATACCTGGACCTACTGGTAACTCTTATTTATATTCTTATGACATGGCTTGATAATAGCAATCCGATAGGAGAAAGGGACATCGATACTGATTTAGTAATACTGTGGCTTGGTGAAAAGCTACAAATTTGACAGAACACCTAGAAAAAAACATCTGTACCTTATAAAAGACTTTCTCTTTTCTGTTGGGATGTTGTTTATTCGTACCCACATTTGTTACGTTTTGTCCTGACCACTGAAATAATGAGAAAGTCAGTCTATAAGGATGAGGCCAATGCACTCAATACCAGCTGCATAGAGCATAAGTGTAACTCATCCACTGAGTGTATTTATAAGACCTGTCTACACTGTTCTGTCAAATTCTCTTGAGAGCCATGATCATCCTTAGACATAAGCAAAGTTGAAGTGCCCCAGGGTGAAGGGATGCTAGCTGTATCTATGTTGCTTGACCCAGGCACAAGTCGTTTCAGACATGCTGATTATTCCACAAGCCTTTCTACCACTCCTGAGAAATCTCAGGTAGCCCTTGAGTTGTGCCCTGCTTGTGATCCCTCAGGCTATTTGCCATAAGGAATTGTGTCTACCTCCCACCATCATCTTCTGATTATCAGGAAAATGTGGGAAGGAGGGAAAGAACATGAATCCAGACCCCTAGGCTATTAGCCTTCTCCAGTTTCCAAAGAGCTGTCTATACCTGTATCTGGCAGCATACAATAAAACAGCATAACAAGTACCTGCCTCACAGGCTTAGCCTGCCTGAGGATCATGATGGCCTTTCCCACTGGAGATAGGACAACCAACATATCCCACAGTCACCCTTCATCACTCTACCTGAACATTCTCTTGAAGAGTGATTTCCAGCTTGGCTTTGGAACAGCAGAGCACATGAAAGTCCTTGGCAGGGCTTGGAGAGATGGAAAACCCCCATGGAGCTTTTCTGTGGAAGGAAAAAAACCTTGTGAATTTGGAGGCAAGGCACCTGCAAGAACAAAAAGTCAGGAAATAAGTTGCAGGTTCTGGGAAATTGTGCCAGCATGGTAGCTCAGATCTCTAGGAGATGAAGGATAGGGAAGTGGATTGGATGATACGGGACAAGATGACAAGCAGGGACCGTGTGTCACTGTACCGCAGCTATAAATAACTGCTCTTCTCTCTCAGCACATCCCTGGTTTTGGATGCAGGCTGCAGGCTGGCCTCTTACCAGTTCAGAAGTGATGTACATGCTGGGTTTTGGGAAAGGCTGGGTGCCAGGCCTGGGCTGACCCCCTGTGGTTGACCACCACCAGGAGACAAAATGGCTGCCAGCCCAAGAAGGGGCGCAATGCTGCTGCACCAGGGAAGGTGTTGCCAGGCAGAACAGGGTCGTATGGCAAAATGGGGCAGGGGGGCAGGAGAAGGTGAGGAAGGCAAGGATAGCCCACCGTCCCTCGAGGCAGAAGGAAATGGAGGTGAATGAGGCCACCATAACTGTGCAGGTCTGTCTGCAAGGAGGTGCTCTTGTGGTTCTGGCGGACATTATTCACAGATTGTCCCCATGGACTGTCAGGAGAAATTCTCAGTAGCATGGGTGGAGGTCATCCTACCCAGAGCATAGGGTGACAATACTGTCAGACAAATATACGTCAAATGAAGGTATTTTTCCATGGCACTGTAGGCTTTCAAGGGTACAGGGCCATGGAGTAACCCACATCGCTCTGTGGCGCAGGTGGCAGCAGCATCAGGTGGGGTTCTGGCCAGCAGAAGGATGGGGATGGTGCTTACCCACAGCAATAGCTCTGAAAATGTCCCTCGGGACCACCCAATACTGAGGGGAAGGACACCCACACCAAGCAAAGGTGGGCAGCCAGGCAGCTTGGCATCAACAGGCTGGCTGTGGGGTGATTTTACAAAACACAGGCAACCAGAGAAATAAAGATATTAAGACTTGTAATCTGGAGGTGGTCATTTTTTGTGAGTACATTCAGACATTGTGCATATGTAAAGAGAAAATATCTTCACTTTCCATGGCGTATAAAAGGCAAAGGAGCAGGTATATAGAAGAGTGTATGAAGTTTCCTTATCCCTTTACCGACTGAAAACTTTACATATGTAACACAATATAGAGTATATGCTTGCAAAACATGTATTTACATTATTAGTCATTCACAGAATAATGAATTAATTAAAATCAGACTATTTCTGATTTCAAAATGAAGCAGTCCTGTTTGGGTTTTTTGTTTAAAGGAAAATGCATAGGTCAGACTTTATATCTGGGAATAACATTAGTCTCTTAGTTTCACACATAGATTAAAATCTTAATACTTCATAGCTAAATCTCACTATCTAAAAGGATAAATATCCCCTTTATCCAGTCTCATTTGTCCTTCACTGCTTTTGATGAATATCCTACAGTCATCTGTAGAGCACCTAGCACCAACAAAATTCAGACCTGGGACTTATTATTACTACACCTCTGTTAAAAAATATAAAAGCAGAAGCAAAAAAGATGCTGAAGAGCAGCAAAGAGGAGCTTTCCACTGGTAGTTCCATGAAACACTCCTATGAGAAGCTATTCCAGGCTCGAAAATAGATATCAACACTCTTCTACCACTGTGAGTGAAAGGAAATACCCATCATCTATATATTCTTACAGTAAGGAAAGTGCAGCACATGGACACCTCCAAACTGCTCCATGCAAAAACTCTTACACTGTCAATCACTCCAGCTGTGAACCCATGCCACTGTGGTTTTTTCCAAACCTTCTGTAGTGAAAGATAGTTTCGTCTTGTGTAGCATATTAACATGGATGCCGTAGCCGTCAATTCTTCTGTACAAGCTGAACCCTTGCAGATGAGCAACTCACGAAAAACAAAACTCCTACAAATAAAGAAACCTGGCAGCATACTAAATAAAAGGTAGCATAGGTTTTCTGCAAATCAAAGAAATACAATTGCTAATAAAACCCTAAAAGAAAGGTTTTTTTCTAGCAGAAGGCAGATGAAGCCTAGAAAAGGAAAAAGATAGGAAATGAGCACAAGAGTTGGTTTCTCTTGGCTTGTGAACAGCATGTTTAAAGAAATGTTTGGGGTTTTCTTTCTGAAAGTCAAGAGGAAGAATAAAGATGGAGACAAACTATAGCCAGTTCAGGCAAGGCTTTTATAGCTGCTTTAATCCGAAAGCACATGACACGTTAGGGTATTGCCATCTTTAAATATCTAGATAAACTCAACAATTTTTCCCCTCTACCTTGTGGTTATCTCAGCCAGATACTCTAGAATAAAATATCTTCCCTCTTCTAGCATTTTGCTGTGAGGTGAACACTTTATTGTTGCCACATCTTTTTTTTTTTTTTTTTTGTTAAAGACGATATAGCACAGTATTTTATGTGTGAATGGTATGAGTCTTTCATATCTGTGTCTTGGCGGATTTAATGCATTACTAGTGAGGTAAGTACTACGTTAGGAAAAATAAGTTGAGTTTTGCTTCCAAAATGTATTCTTAGTCACCTGCTTTTGAAAAAAAACCCCAAATTTGTTAACTGATTTAAATAAAATAAAGTTTTTAAAATCTCACTGGGAGCTAAGTGTTAAAGACTTTCAAAACTGAATTACTTTGTGTTCATACATGGAGTTAGTTGGTAAACTTTAGGAGAGGTATGCTACATCTTCTTGTTAGAAGTCTGTTATCCAGTAAAAAACATATATCCTTATCCAGCATGAAAGATGATGCTGTTTTATATCATGTTTTCCTTTGCCTTCCATGCATTTATCTTCTCCTTCAAATTCTAATCTGAATTAATTAATAGGGAAAAAAATACCAATTTATTTATTTCCCTGGATCAGCTTTTTCACCATTCTTAAACATAAGCACCGCATTTGTCCTTCTTTCAACTTATTACTGCTACTGGGTAATATTTACTAAGGGTCCTTGTTATCACACCTACAATGGTATGTTTTGGGTTTTTTTCTCAGTCAAGGGACAGACATTACTTGCTTCTCTCAGTCTGAGTTTATTAATCTCCTGAAGTTCCCAGTTTTGACTTCCCTATCTTTATTCTAACTACTAATCTTGCCTTTCGTCCTGATGGTTAAAGTCATCATCCTAACTTAAAACAAATCACTCCCTGCATTACCAGAGCCAAATCTAGATGATGTGCTGTCTTTAACCCCAGTTCCTGACCCTGCAGCCCACCTTTCCTTTCCCTGCTTTCATCTGCTTTGTATAAACTGAAGAACTTTTTTTTGCCTGAAGATTCTGCCTTTGAGGCAGATAAAGATCCAAACCACTGTAGAAAGCTTTGTAATGAATGCCAACACCTTGAACTACACTCAGGAACTAATTAGCAGTTGATGTAGTAACAAGTCAAGAAGCTGTTAATTCTCACTAAAAAAAAAGTCAAGTCTACCTGAGTAATTCATTGTCAACACACTCATACAGATGCTTACAGCTGGCACGCACATATAGTACCTATGTACACACACATCTGTCATAGAGTGTATATATACACATGCTTAAGTTTACAGTTGATACTATCTCACTAAAACACAATGAAGTGTAATTTCTTGAGTAGAACTTTCCCTGAATTAAGAAAACAACACTTGTTTTGCTGGGAAAGATGTAGAGACAACAGACCCCTACTTGTATGTGGTTGAGGAACATGCTAACTACTGATCTGTAGGTCACAGATCAGTTTACATCTTTATTTCCAGCAACCAAACTGAGTCATTCTTCCCTCATGCCTCTTTGAGAAGAGATCCTTTCCATAAGCAATGCATGCCAAATGACATGGAGATAATACATAACAGGATTTGCTGCATTAGTATAAAGAATTGAGATTGGTCATGTCTTCTCATGACACTCCCAGTAGGTTCACTATACTGTAGTGTTTCACTTGTAGCAGTGTTACCACCTATAATTTCAGCTAGAGCACAGCAACAGTTTTTAATGGGTCCTGTGCACTGCAGTTGGGCACCCCAAGGTGCCCAGCTCTACTGCCATGCTCCCTGCTACCACATGGACCCTGGAAGTTTCTCTGAATTCCTTTCAGAAAGTAATGCAATTGTGTGGCTTAGGACCAAGACAAATATTCTCATGATTCTTTTTAACTCATCTGTCTTAGCACCATTTTCAAAGAGCTGCTAAGTAGTGTGGAAAGAACACCAATGAATGTCAGTCTCCCTGAACAAATATAAACAAATTGCCACCAGCAAATCTGTAGTCAAATGATGGCCTGTACCTCAGGGCACTGAGGGTTTACAGGATCACTGAAAACCCATCGTTCCTCCTCCTACATATTCTCTTCAAGTAAATGTACTGCATGATGTATTGCTTTCAGACTCAGCCAGCAAAATCTGACTAGTGCTACAGGTAATCAGTCTCAGATCTTCAGGATGTCAAAAGCCAATTTCCTAGAACTGTGATGAGTTCCTCTTGGAGCCGTAGCAACAAAAATCTGCATATAAGTTCCCCTCAGCATGAAGAATCACATGGAAACCTCTCAAAAAATATTGAGCTCTGTATCAGGTCTGGTACTTAGTTTGGTGCAGGCAGATAAATCATCACATTTTTTTTAGTGACAATGAGCACAATTCTGAAGAAGATGCTATCCTCCTACATCATAAAACACAGCACAGATGTAGGTCCACACATAGGTAGTTATGAAAGTGTTTGTACAGTTAGGATTATATAATTATACTGTAACCACTAATGCAGCACAGACTTTTTAACTTCCATCCCTTGTAATTCAGAGATGCATGACGGTGATGTTTCATGATACTTCAAGGCTTCATTAATCAGTACTAACTTACTATTCATGTGGAGGTTCTAGAAAGGTTCTAGTTAGAGGATCTGTATAAGGTCGATTTCTTTTCTGTTTTATTTGAGAAATGGAATTTCTGCTGGCAGTAACACTAAGCATTGCTCTTTCCCTTAGTTATCCTATAGATCCAAATTATCTTTTGTAACCTGGGTTCATGAAGCCTTGGCTGGACACTTGCATGGGTAAGAACATAAAACCACCTCTATCAGGGAAACACCCTGTTTCTGACAATTCTGGGTACAGATATTCTGGAAAGAGTATAAGAAAAAGACAAAACTGCAAAACTACTTCGCCTCACAGCTCAGGAATGTCTTAATGCTAGAAAAACTTCAGTGGAGTCATATTGTCCAGTTGCCTTTTGAATTCACGTAATATTTTAACATCCACAATGTTCTGTGTCAAGGAGTTTCACAATTTAAATATACACCATGTGAAAAAGTATCTCCTCTCAGTTTGATTTCAATCTGTTATCTGCATAGGAATAAAGAAGGTCTTTATACCCCAATTTGCAGTGGAACAAAAACAGTGTATTTGAAAAATTTAGGAATAGAAGGAAGATACTGAAGCTACTACTGGAAAAGTATTTTTCTGTTGTGATGTGAATTTGCCTTTCTTTTAACTACTGCTTTAGGACCAAAGAAGAAAAGTTTTTCTATAGACTGGAGCAACAAATAAGCATATGCTGAGAATTTTCCCTAGATGTTTTAATTTGAATATTATAGCTAGACTATTCTGCTGCCTGGAGAATGACCTGGTATAGGATTTATGTATGGCACCATGATACAGCTTCAGGCATGATGATTGTACAGACAAGCAGTGTGGCTGGGTAAACACCCTATGCTGGAATCATATAAGGATCCCCTGGCTCAGATCTAGAGTTTAAGCAAGGTGACTTGTTAGATGAGTTAGAAGATTCTTAGAGCAGTATAAGGCACTCAGGTAAGGAAAGAGCTACACCAGTACCCAACAAAGTCATGTGTAATGACCTAGGAGGACTTAGTCTTCTATTAGTTGTTCTATGAGGAATATATATTCCTTTGTACTTTGCAGCAGGTGAGTGCAGCCCCACATCTCAGTGAACTTATTTGCAGATTTTCTTTAGTATCTCACATTAAAATTCTGTAATATTTGTCATTTAAGCAAATAAGCAGTCAAGAGAAAGTGCTTTAACACAAGAGGACTCAAGGTAACTCCACAAATATGAAGTATATAGTGGAACTTACAAACCAGGACTTAAATTATTCTGGTTAGTTCCCATTGAGAACCTGAGACACAGATCTTTTTTGTAAAAACAAGTAGGAAGGTTTGTGGCTTTCATCCTTGCTAGAGAGTAATTCCTTGTTTCTCTCCAAAAATTAAAAAATAAGTAGTAGTATATGTAGAAGATTGTATTTGCCTGTATGGCTACCTGTATACTGGGTCAATACATTATTCCCTTTGTACATGTTAGCATCATTTGTTTCCTTTGTTTATACAATGATTTTGTTATTGTTGCTGTCAGTAGCAAGGGTGATAATGGATTTGTTATTCATGGAATTATCTATCTATGACTGGGAAGCAGACCTGACTGTAGCAGTCATATTTCTATAATATATCTGTAATTATGCATTCGAGAAATTTGACAGCAAAATGTCAAAACAAAAGCAGATTTGCTCTGGTGAAGGTACTTGAAGACAAACAGCGTTACATCAGAAGCTTGTATCTGGTTCAGACAGGCTATTTACTGCAACAAAAAAATAGCCTTTCGAATTACTTTCAGCCTTCCATACCTCATGTTAAAAGGCTACTGCAGTTCCCTGTCACTTACTTATCATCAGAGTAGAGGGCAAAGATGAACGCGAGTCACCAAAAGAGTTAAAGGAAATTATCGCTTCAAAAGACTGATTTCCTGTAGTTTTGAAAATCAAAAGTATCCTTCAGTAGCACTTAATAGTTAGAGCTGAGTACATCTCCTGCTATATTGGCATTGCTAACACTCATGTGAGGCGTTATTGATTTCCATGCAAGAGAATGTCTGCCTGTTTGTTGGATCTACAAGAGTGCTCACAGGAGACTGTACCAAGCTCCAAAAAGCAGTGATAAATTCCCTCATTCTATGTAAGGGACAATATATTCCTTTCCCTCACCCTTCAATACCTACAGTCTGACAGCTTCATACATTGATGTTTATGAATCTCCGAACAGGCAGTGGGAGTTAATTCTACGAAAAAATTAGAAGGTGATACATTCCACATTACAGTTGAAAGTGGAGTTTAATTGTTTATCTAAGAGGAAGTTAACACCAAGAGTTTTGATCACTGAAAGGCTTTAGGTTTAGTGCATTAATTTGTCAAAAATATACCATTTCAATACTGCTATCTGCAATGAGGATAACAACATTGCAATTAGCACTAACATTGAGATAAACCTTTTGCTCGAATCTTTTACATGGGAGGTAAGAAAAGACTGACAGGAAAATTAGGGTTTCTTGCTACAGACGCAGGTGTGACTTCTGTACCTGCATTGAAGGCTCACAGCAGACACATGTCTAAGGAGACATCTGAGCATTCAGTCTGGAAAATCTATGGTGGCTGACACACAGCACTCTCTCTCCACCTTCTTAATTCTTATTTTGCTTTTGACAGTTGGTAAGTCATCTTTTTAATGGCTCACCAGAGTCTTAATGCACAACTTCAGACCAAATTGTTTGAAACCATGACTTAATTCATGGAATCTATTAAAAAATGTGTTGACAGCCTTCATTCCAGGAAGAAAATGTTAATTACTTGTATCACAGTAGCACTCAAGATTCAGGCCATATTGCCCTAGATTATAGATATGCATAGTTCTTGTATCTGACTGTTTTTTTCTCAAAATGGAATTGACTGATGTGAAGTACTGCCACAATAATTTTGCACAATGCATTGCTAGCTGTCCTTATTGTATAGGTGAAGAATGGTGCCAAAGGCATGTTAAGTGATTGGTTTAAGGTCAGAGAGAGGTCGGTGGCAGACCAAACAATAGTTTATGGCCATATCTCCCGGGTCCTTCTCTGGCACAATAAGAAAGAATCACATTTCCCGAGGACATAATTTCCATATGATAGTAGAGCAAATATATGATAGAGAAACACGACTTTAAAAACTGTCTAATCCTAGCTGATGTTTTATATTCTGCAGTTCAATTTTGAGATATCCTTGGATCTCAGAAAAAAATATTCTGCAAGTCCACCAAACCCAGAATGCTTCCAACTGGGCATTTAAAATCTGGGGCACCCAGATCACTGGCTTTTTGTGAACATTTGCTCTTACAACTGTGATTTGACCTATATAAGAGAGTAATTCAGAAAATGTCTGGAGTCTTATTTTGTTCAACAGATCTGTAACTGATATGGGCTAATGAAATATCATTCACCATAGTTTCTAGCCAGATTCACAACAACTTCTTGGTCCATCTGTTCACAGAAGACACAGCATTTTACATATCTCTTTGTACCCGTATTTGTAAAGTCTGTGTTTAACTTCCTCCACTATATTTATCGTCCTTTCTCAGTCAGAAATACAGAAATTAGTCTATTGAAAAATAGAAAAAAATATAGATTAGGTACAACAAAACCATAAGCCCCCCTCTCAAAAACAAAACTAAAAACCAACACGCTTCAACCTTTTTCTGAATAATCTTTTGCTATTCAAAGATACATCTTTATGTGAATTTGCTTCAGAGTTCTTGTTCTTCTACCTATAACAAACCACAAATAGCTAAAGTGAACAGCACATGAATAACGAATAGGCTAAATATTGATCATTCAGAATATTCACTAAGTACTTAGAATTTTTAACTACTTTAAAAGAAGGACAACTTTGCTAACGATGTCTTCAGCAAAAAATGAAATGAAATTAATAAGTAAGGATTTTAGTTTTTGCAACTTCTGTGGATGATTATTGCCAAGCTTTCACATACATATAGCGGTTCACATACAGATACCAGTTACATGTTGGAACAATAATCATATTTTTTTAAATGTGCTGCTCACTTATTCATTAGAATTTCTGATGAATACAGTATGTTTCTCTAAGATAGAGATAAAGGTAAGAGCTCTTTAAATTAGGGGCTTTTTTTTTTCCCCAAAAGTACCATTTAGTGTATATGTAAATGAAGCTATAATATTTAAGAAAATGTGCCAGGTCATAAACACTGAAGTTTTTTATTGGCTGAAAGGATCTGCATGAAAGAGTTAAGTTTGCCTTCAGCACTGTGGCTGTTTTCTTTTATTGTCTTAACTGCCAGGAAATGAAGCCTGATTATAAAGACTGATGGAAAAAAATAAGTTAAAGGAACCCACATTTCATTTACGATTTTTTAAGAAGAGATATGCACAGGTAACTCTCCTTTTTATACCTAGCCAGCCTTTATAAAAGCAGGTAAATATATTTATTTGCAATAAACAAAAATTTGAATCCTCAAAGTTGTAGTGTCTCACTGATTTACTTTTCTTTCTTTTTTGAGTAAGAAGCTGTTGCTAAAAAGGGGTTAAATACAGTTTCTAAATGAAAAAATGTTTTATTGTGTCAAGTGTCAGGAAGTGAGTAGAGGTGCAAAGGAAAGAGAGAGCGAGAGAATAAGATCGTTAGAGCTGATACCATGAAGTGTAACATAAATTCAGAGATGACAGAGCAGGTGAGGTCTTTGAAATGCAGCCATCACAATAATGTCACCTACAGCTGAGAATCCACAGAAGAAGAAAAAGAAGAAGGGGAAAAAATAAATAATTGGTGGGGGGGAGGAGGGGGAGGGGAGAAAATAAAGAGAAGAAAAAAAAAAAAGAAGAGAAAAAATAGGACAAAAAGAAAGAAAAAGCATAATCACAATCCAAATGTGATCTAAATACAGAGCAACAGACTTTACTATATGGATTTTTTTTTTTTTTTCCAAAAAATCCTTCCTAGGAAGCATTGACTAAAATAGTGAGTATAACATCCAGACCCTCCATAGGAAGCAAATCATTCCTCTTTAGCAAGTAACTTTCTTGCAGTGCCAGGTTCTGGTTTATAGAATCAAATAAGAAATATAAATTGCAAGAACACTTGGCCCGACACATTTTGTAACTTTGACTGTTGCTTTTATCTCGTCAGATACCACAAACTTTGACAAGTTTACCTGTGCTCACTATGACAAATTCTCTGGTAGTACATATAAGCCTACATATTTGCCCCAACAGAGAATGTTATATCAGAAACACTTTTGTCTTCATGTAAAGCTTCTTCATGGTTATCCAAGGAAATGTTTGCAGGAAATTTTTCATCTATTCTTTTCTCCTAGTGCCACAGTATTTCACCTCATAAGAAACATGTTACTTCTTTTCTCAGCTGTCTGATCTACATGCATCCTATTTATTGGTTTTGCTACCCGAGGGCAAAATCCTGCAGTCAGTACTCCTCAGAGAAAGCTCACATAAAAATGAATAGGAGTGTTACTCACATAAGGCTGAAAGCCCCTTGTCAGGTTATGTAAAGAACTGATACACAAGGTGGGCCAAGTTTTCCACCAGATTAAATCAGTGTAGCTCCACTACAACTGAACAGAATTAGCGTGCTTCAGCCAAGGAAGTGGTGTTACATGTGCTACACTTGCATACCATGAAGGAGTATTTGTTACATTGGGAAACAGGGTTGATGCTACAGCAGCCTCATTAATGAAAAAAAAAAAGGGGGGGGGGGGGGGGGAAAATTAAACAAAAAAAAAAAAAAAAAAAGTTTCAAAATTTTAGGACTCGTTTGTGCCAAATTTTGCCTCTACTTTTTGAGAGAGAACAAAAAAAAAACGTT
>JANHFX010015613.1:22646-64211 GCA_027560015.1 Chloroceryle amazona
ACACGAAGCAGCCGGCGAGAATAACAAATAAAAAAAAAGAGAGGAAAGAGGGTGGGGGGGGGGGGCGGGGAGAAACTTAAACAAATAAACGAACAAAAAATACTTCACAATATTAGGACTCCTTTGGTCCAAATTTTGCATCTACTTATGATGAGAGAACATATAACAAACTGTATTTCATCAAAGAGCAAACTTTGCAGGGCTCATACAAGATTAATTCCTGTTTACATTACATGTCAGATTCCTTGCAATTTCTTTTGCTGTTAATATACTAAGAGCTGTGTGGCATCTTATGAAATCTATTTAAGTTTCAGTGTTGGAAAGAGGGACTATGAACTTTTCAAGAAAAGAATTAGAAAAAAGGCACTAGAAGTCAGAGTAAAAAATGAGCATTATCTAGAATAACAGAGAGCATGTCAGACTGGTCAAAAAGAGAAGTAAGGCACACTGACAAAATCAAAAAAGAAAAAAAAACCCAACAAAATAAAAGACTTTTCAAATTCAAATACCTATGTGCTACCAAGTATTCCAAAACTAAAAGTTTTAAAAGTTTGCCAAAATAGGAAGCTACTTGTGAAGCTTCAGTAATTTATAAGCTATTTGCTTAGATGAGAAAGTCAACATGGAATGATGCTTTAATAATTAACATTTAAATTGTCACACGTAAGCAATTACTTCAGTACACCTTTGCTATGCCTCTGGTATATGTCTTACGCTTCTTACCTGTGATACCAAATGAGGACAAAAGGCTAAAAAAAAGATTATAAAATATACACTTCTTCTAGAGTGGAGAATTTCTACCCAACTGACTATTTTTTAAACAGACATGATAAAAACAGAAGTGTGTTTAATTAGTCTGTAAGACCAAACTGAAGGTGCCTACTGCAGAATCTACTAGTGTAAGGCTTCAAGAAGGGCAAAGCAATAAGTTCTAGTTTCCTTTCATTGATGGCTATGACTGACAAAGTATCCTAATTTGGGAAAATTATTGTGGGGAATAAGTTCCTTTGTCCTGAAATCTATGCATCCAGATGAACCAGCTGGCCATGTGACATGTTTTCAAAGAGGTTTTTGGTAGATAAACCAAGCGATTATATTTTAGACCTTCTCTCTAGACACTACTCACCCAATATTTGTGATACAGTTCTTTTCACAGCTGCTAACAGATAAATTTGAGCAGGAAAGGCTGGACTAAATGATCTGTGGAAGTCACTTCCAACCTCAACTATTCTGTAATTCTGTGATCTTTTCAAAAGAACAGCTCTGTTCTTTTTAGTATGCTCTATTTCAGGAAAAGGTTCAGCACAGATTTAAATGGTCTAAACTCCACCTTTGCTCTTACATACACTGTTTTTTAATAGTGAGATGCCTTTGACAGCATAGAGTTACCCTGTGAGCTTCTGATTTCTGTATTACTTAGACTATTGCATTTGGCTTGTCAGGGGAAAATCCCGGAATAACTACGGGGGGATTCATGGACTTGAAATCCATGCTCTGATTCTTTTACTTCAGTTGTTCTAAATTATATTTCTATTCTAGTCTATTTCTACCTGTATTCTTACTCGTATCCTCATGTCTGTGTGACTTACATAGTAAATAACTCTACTTGCATGCTGCATTTTCTTCTCCTTGACCAAGAGTACATTCAATGAATTTGCAACTTCTCAAATTCTGGTAGAACAAATAGCAAAAAAAGGTTCCTAATCTTCCTTAATTACCCATCTAAATCTGTGCCTAGACTATCACCAGGTTGTATCTTTTCCACTACTCTTACCTGTGATAGATTTTTCTAATATACAGCTTTTAGATCTGATGTATGGCAGGAGTGCCCATATTGGTACTCTAGTGGCAAGGGACTACTTAGTGATAATGGAGTGCATTAGATAATTACAAAGAAAACAAAGGCTTGATCCCAAATTACAAGGATAACAAGACAGTTTCCTTTAAGAAGTTTTCTTTCACAGACAATGTGCTGGACTTTATTCAGGACATAAAGCATGTCTTACAGCAAGGAGGGGCTACCCTACATAACAGATTTGCCCTCAGTAGTGAGGTCTTGGAGTACAACCACCTTCTGTAGATTTACCATGAAAAGAAGCTCAGCAGGAAGACATTACAGCTCTTGCAGTTTCATAATTTCTCACCAGAATTGGAGCAACAATGCTGATCTCCTTGTGTCCACTGCCCTACATCACCTGCCTGCCCCTCTCCGTGACCTCATTTGTAGCAAATCTCAGCTAAATCAGAAAGCATTCTTATGCAGCCCAGGAAGCATCATGGAGAAGCATGTTATACAGGCAATAGCCACTTTCAGCTATCTGCAAGCACATTGTCCTTTTTACAGAGAAGCTGGACACTGCAGTGCTGGGTACTGCTGGCAGGCTTCATCTTGAATCACAAAGATTAAAGCAAGTGATATTCACAAAAACAGTTAAATATTTTCAGTAATGACAGAAATTGATAAAATAGTGAATGAGAAGGAAATAGATATAGTCCCCCAGAGTGTTTTATAACTTGACTAAAGGTATCATGGATAGCAGGGACTTTACAGGCTGTCAGCATTAACATTAGCAGTTTTTAACCATGACCTGAGCTCTGACAAGCTGTTTCCACACTGTCAGTCTCTCTGCTTGAGCTGGCAAGTCATATGTAGTAAAACTGTCCAGACTTTATCTGTGCAGTTACTTAAAAAGCCTATCTGGTGCATTTGCCTGTCCCACCAGTATGAAGAGAGCCTGGAAAAGTCTGAGTGACCTGTTAATCTGAGCAATCTTATTGGGTAGTTAAAAACAAAACATCAACATGCATCGCCAGGTTGACTCGAGAATTCTCACTGCCTTTCTATTTCAGATGATTTTTAGAAAGTATCTCACTGCTGCTTAGTGCAGGCATTGAATAAAACACTATTTATTAAAGAGTTAAATAAAAGGAATTTTCCCACCTAACTACGAAAATGTTCATTCAAAAAAACCACATTGAGTAGAAGATATTAATGATTTAGGGACATGTATGTTCTTGATTTTCAATATCATCTGGCTTTTTTGATATGCCTGGGAATTCAGTAGTGGTTTTCAAATCTTAGCTGAAGGCAGCTACTGTGCACCTGGAATTGCACAGGGAAGAGATCTGAGTATGTAGGAAGGCAAGTGAGCTATAGCGTGGCAATCTTGCCAGGTCCACAATCTGGAAAGCAGACTAGACAACAGGGAACTCAGCTGCTCCTCAATCTAGGTACACCAAATAATGCTTAAATACTTCCACAAATCCTGTACTCACTCTATTGTGCCAGGTTATATCTGAGTAAAGTCATTCCTTCCTTATTTAAACAAAAGTGGTACTGCATTTCCTAAAAGATCCTAGATATTTTTTAAGAATAGAATGGTATTTGCTATTTCTAGCAGCACAAACTTCTGTCTGAACAGTATGAACAAAGTTTATAATTTCATATGGAAAATCTGGAAGGGTGAAACTACAAGATGAATATCCTAGGTTATAAATGAAACAAAATGCTTGCTTAAGATGTCAAAATAATCAACACTATTTTTATTTCCCTCTCAATAGCTGGACCTTAGAAGACTCAAGCTAGAAACCCTACCATTTGCCTTCTAAGTACATATGATATCATTATGCTCAAGCAGAATTCTTACTGTTATGTATGCAAAACCTTTCCCTATGCATAAAAGTACCCACCCCTTTATCCATCTACTCCTTAGACCCTCAGCATGTAGACTCTCTCTCCACTTGAAGAACTGGTGCATTAAGCCCTCTACCAAGTCATTACCCACTCTGATAGATTATTGTACCAATCTGACAGATTAGAAGTACCAAGGCACAGAGCAGGGATTGTTTTCTCACCTTTCCCATTTAAAGAAACAAATCCAATATATGTGATTAAGTAGATAGACTTTGTCTACCTGTAGAGCACTGAAGACAGTCCTGAAGCCCTTATATTCGTAGGTAACAATGAGAGGTTTACTTTCTTGAAATCTGCTTTCTTGAAGTCTACCCTGAGTCCAAGCAAGGCTTTTGACACTGTCTCCCATAAAATCCTCATGGGTAAACTCAGGAAGTCTGGGTTAGAAGAATGGATGGTGAGATGGGTTGAGAGCTGGCTAAACAATAGACTCAGAGGTTTGTTATCAGTAGCACAGAGTCCAGTTAGTGACCTGTAACTGGCAGTGTTCCCAGAGGTCAATACTGTGTCCACTTATTCAACATCTTCATCAATGACCTGGATAAAGGCATAGACTGAACCTTCAGCAAGCTTGCTGATGATACAAAACTGGGAGGAGTGGCTGATACACCAGAAGCCTGTGCTGTGATTCAGCAAGATCTGGACAGACTAGAAAGCTGGACAAAGGGGAACCAAATGAAGTTCAACATGGGCAAGTGCAGAGTCCTGCACCTGGGGAGGAATAACACCATGCACCAGTACAGGTTAGGGGTGGATCTTCTGGAAAGCAGCACCACAGAGAAAAACTTTGCAGTCCTGATGGACAATGTTATCTATGGGACAGCAATGTGCCCTTGTGTCCAAGAAGGCCAATGGCATCCTGGGGTGCATCAAGATTGTGTTCATCAGGTCGAGGGACGTTCTCCTCCCCGTCTAATCTGCACTCGTGAGCCCACATCTGGAGCATTGTGTCCAGTCTGGGCTCCTCAGTTCAAGAGAGACAAGGAACTGTTGGAAAGAGTCCAACAAAGGGCTGAGGATGATTAAGGGACTGGAACATCTCTCTTGTGAGGAAAGGCTGAGACACCTGGAGCTGCTTAGCCTGGAGAAAATAAAACTGAGAGGAGATCTTCTTAATGTTTACAAATATCTGCAGGGTGAGTGTCCAGTAGGAGGGGTCAGTCTCTTTTCAGTGGTGCCCTATGATAGGACAAGGGGCAACGGTCACAAACTGGAACAGGGGAAGCTCCTTCTCAACATGAGGAAAAACTTCTTTCCTGTGAGTGTGACAGAGCACTAGAACAGGCTGCCCAGAGAGGTTGTGGAGTCTCCTTCTCTAGAGACTTTCAAAACCCACCTGGATGTGTTCTTGTGTGGCCTGCCTTGCGTGATCCTGCTCTGGCAGGGGGGTTGGACTTGATGATCTCTAGAAGTCCCTTCCAACCTCTACAATTCTATGATTCTGTGATTCTATGAAACTAAACAAATATGCCAGTGTAAACCCCATGCTAAGACCCATGCATATGAATTTCTACGTGATGATTACTACATACATTAACTAGTAGAGAGAAAACTTTGGAGCACAGAATTTTAAAAGCAGAATTTTGCTTTTTATTCATACTGAGGTCACAATGTTATTTTGAATTCAATGCTGTAAGGAGAACTTACTTCCTAGGAGACTTTCTAAATAGAAAAAAAAAAGGTTTCTCTCTCATTCAATGGCTTACATTAAATCTCAACTACAGGGGAAAAAAAAAAACAAAACAAAACAAACCAACAACAAAGGAACAAGAAACCAGTAGCAGAAACTTCTAGAAGGGAAGAGTTATGCGGGGGAGGGGGGGGGCATACCTGTACAATTCTATTGTCTACAATGCCACCGTAGCACTGTTGGAGACCTTCATCTGCCTATATACCCTTATAAGAAAGAAATGTCAGATAATCAGTGTTGGTAAAATGTTGAATATTAGGTCAGCTGCACAGCAAGATCCTTCCTCTGTGACCTCGGTGAGGTCACAGCTGCTGCAGCAGCATACGCTTCCACAGTTTTTGTAGGGGCAAAAGATATTTTTTGCTATGTACAACTCCCCAGTCCAAGTCCTGTTCCAGCTCACAATGGAAGAGTTGGAAGCTTTTTTTACTTGAGCCTTGATGAAACAAAATAATCTTGGCAGTGACGTTTTCTAAGCTCTAAGGTTCTTTTGCTACAATCCCAGATCAGTCCAAAGAAATATAAAGTAAAAGCTGAGTAAGTTGCTAGCGACATTTCAATTGCAGATATAAAATGGCAGGATCTGTTCCTCCACCTATAAAAACCTGAATGGTCCTTATTGAATTTAACTTAAGAATTCAATGCAATTTTTTAAATCAAAAAAAAAAAAATCTATTATCTTTGTTTCAATAATGTTATTGTGATGCAAATCCAAAAATGTTTTATTTTCTGATATATCTACTGGATTCATGGCATTGTTTAGCAAGTTTTTTGTTTTGTTTTGTCCAAGTGATCAATAAGCACCATCAGATCCTAAGCCCAGATCTTCTAATGGACCTCATATGCTGACATACAAGTTGTCAACTGTTCTCATGTATGAATTTCCTGTGTAAACCACGTAACCACTGATTATTATATTTGGGCAATATTTTCTGAAATGTAATGCTTAGAAAGAAAATTTGAATGTATAAAGGGAAAGTATTATAGAATTTCCAAATTACAAATCACTAGTTATCTAATAATGAATCGGTAAAATGTCACCAGATCTAAAAGCACTAGACCAAAATACCGGATCTTAATTTTCAGTTCCTAAATCTAAACAGAAGTTAACAGTTAGGAACTATCTCCAGTTTAGCTAAACAGATATTTGTGGACTGGAAAGCTAAATTAAATCATCCTTGAAACAAAACCTCCTGAAATGCAATTCCATCTTCAAACTTCAGGGTCCCCTCTTAATGTGAAAATCTCATGTTGAACTCTGTATGTATGTACAGTGGAAAGCAACTAAAGAAATGATAAATGAACCATTTAAAGCATCCAAGTAGAAACTGGCTAAAGCATATATTCAGACTTGTCCTGAAGTACATTCTTAGGTATGTGTGCTGATACCTCTGAAAGGTAAGCTTTGTGTCCTCAACCACTGAAACAACAGAGCAAGCAACTGATCTATCAGCTAAGACCATGTCTCTTCACACAGAGAATTACTGACAGGGAAATGAAAGACATGCAAGGTTGTTTTTTGTTTGTTTTTTTTTTTTTTCTTTTTACATTTTACATAGTTTATGTGTAAATCTAGTCAGATTCAAAAATTATTTTTTTATTAGTTTTGCTCTGGCTTTAATTTATTTTTTTTTTTCTCTAGGATTACTCTTGGATAAATAATTTTTTACTGTGTACCCTCAAGGAAAAGAAAAGCCAGTGACCTTGAAAGGAAAGCACTGTAGGGGAAAAGTTTTTGGATCCTAGGGTTCCTTCTCAGTGTCACTCCAGAGTTAGTACCAAGGCACCCTTTTCAGAGCCAGTTGTTCAGCCATCATATTGCTGTGAGACAGTGAAGCCAAAAGATCACAGACAAAATAATAGCTGATACTGGAAGCGGTCACAGTAAACTTGGTGCAGGAGAGGTCATTGTTCTGAAGAGTGTCAAGTGGCAAACACTTTGAAATCTGTACTTGATAATATGCAAGACATTACTTCACAAAAAATCCTTTGGAGGGGTTAGGGAAAGGGGACAAACAAAATTCTTATTACATGTCAACTTCATAAACTTCTAGATAGAATGGCAGCAACAGGCCTGTAAACTTCTGTACCCTGAATTCTGCTTTCCAAGTGAAGGACAGTAACTAGCTGAAAAATGCAAGGATGCTGAGCTGTTCTTTACATTTTCTGAATTTATTTATAGGGAAGCAAAGTGTGTTCTAAATCTCAGTAGTAGCTTACATTAACGAGGGCTCCTCTAATCTTTTCCAGGCTGGAAATAAGGTGTTAATGGTTCTGAAATGAAATAGTACCTAAAACACAGCTCAGTCATTTTCTTCATAGTTCAAAGTTATTTGCATAAGATATATCACCCTTTGCAAATATTTACTTTGCTATAGCCAAAGACACTGCAAATTATATGTGATGGGTTTGAACTCCTGTCTTTCACACTTGTCTTTGAGTCTGTGTCTTTCACTTTTGCTGGGTTTCCAAAAGATGAAGAGAGAAAAAATAAAATCCAACATGGATTTCAAAGTGAAAGACCTGAATTCTACAGATAAAATTTGATTACAGCCTGATTAAAAAGATCAGGGGAAAAAAAGAACTATATTCTTGGGCTCATTACAGGCACAAAAAGGGGATGCTCATACAGACCATAGAGAATTTAAAAGATTTATTTATGATGTATTACCGTAATTTTTAATTTAGACATGCAAATTTTTTAATTTGCACTGACTGCTTTGCCTTAATGGTTTTGATTAATACTTGGAGGTAGTGTTTGTGAAAGAGATTTATACTGTGATTCATCTGCAAAATAATCAAATCATTACCAGCTAATGACAAAGCTGTGAAAAATGATATAGATATTGTGTAACTCCCAGCTATTGCGGCACACGTGAAGGTACCCTGTACTTCCAGCAAATGTGAACTTGTGCTAATAACTGAAGTTTGCTCTAGGTCCCTTATAATTTGGTAACAAAAAAAACATTGATCTTAATAAAGCTGTCTGATAAAAGTAACGATGATTAACATCCATGAACCCTACATTCTAGTGAACATGCCAAGGTTGGAGACACTCCTTCTCTTGACCCAGAAAGGAAACGCACCCACAGAAATTTCTATACATCTCTGCATCTCACTTCAGTACTCACAAACCATAAACTCTTGTGATATAGAGGAGAGTCATCAACAATAACAAGAGTATATATTGTCTGTGCCTTTCATTATTTAAATAAATAAATAAATAAAACTATTACCTGTAGCTTTCTAAGCATTTTGCAATTATATCTTTCTTGCTTCCTACTGAGGAATTTTTCTTTCTTTTTCTTTTCTGGGAAATATATTTTGTAAGACTAATGAAAGAATCACTAGGATGCTAACGTACAATATTTTTTGCAACAAAAGTGCATATACTGTCTTTGGCTGGAGACAATTTCAAACTAGTAGCTAGCAAGATATTATTTTGCTTGACTTCAAGCTGGGTTTTATGGATTTACATCAGATTTTCTTTTTGTTTTTATCTTAAAAAAAAAAAAAAAAAAAGATTTTCCTAAAGAGTAGATGAATCAGAACTTTCTGCTGAAAAACAGGAAGAAAACAGGAAGACAAACTAGTTATTACTTACCAGCTTGTGAATTTACACCTCTAAACCAATCTAAATCAACAGATGTAAACTAGAGCAAATCTACGTGTTTAAAAGCCATGGAGATGTGGTGCTTGGGGATACGGATTAGTCGTGGCCTTTGTAGTGTAGGGTTAATGGTTGGACTTGATGATATTAAAAGTCTTTTCCAACATTTAGATTCTGTGATTCTGTTAAAAAGAGTAAAGCTATATGGCTTTAAATTAGCCGCTGATCTGCTCCCATTGGTTCCAAGGATCTAAGGAAGTAGTTTCACCTCTGCACTTAAATTCAATTTAACTGCATTTTGCTGCCTCTCCCATTCTCCTTACCCAAGTATACCTTCCTGATATTTCACTTGTATTGGGTGCTGATTCAGTTCAATAATCTCACAGAAACCTAATGAAGAAAAAAAAAAAGAAAGAAAAAGTATTTTATTGATGTGACTTGGTCTTCACCTGTTCACCTTCTATAGTTGAGGCAAGGGAAGTAAGGGGAGCATGTGCGTGAGGAGGACAGCAGACTGCCCTCTGGAGAGCATCCTTGTTAAATCAGGCCAAGCAATAAAGTCCCCTTCATTACTCCATGGTGTATAGCAAGATCTCAAGACAAATTCAAGTCCCACAGAACACATCCACATTGTCTAAGCTCTCACTTTCTAGTCAGAGGCACTGTCAGACCTCTTTATGATGATAAATCTATCCTCTGATATTTCTTATTGAGTGATTCATGCTTTCTATATGCCTTACCACAATAGCTTTAAAATTTCAACAGCCAGTTATGGATTAACAGTAACATCTTCTTTTCTGTCAGCCCTCCTATAAAAATGCTTATTTGTCTGATACAGTGATTCAGATATGTTCACTTGAATTATCAAAACCTAGCCAACTCTCTGCCTCGGAGGAATGCCAGTCCATGGTGTATACACTCAGGTTTTGGATCCCATGAGTCTGTACAACCTATGCTCTCTTTTCTGAGGGCAAGCTTCAAGTGTCTGAATTCACATATCAATTTAGACAACTGATGGGCAACTAAACTCAAGCCTGACCTACTGCCAGTCAAATAAATTCTTCCTTCACAGGCAGGGTTCAAACCAAACCTAGTCCTACACCACAGCTGACTTTCCCCATCCAGAGAAGCAGTCTAGAGGGTGAGCCAAAATCTAACTATGAGTAGTCAGGAAAGTTGAGACTAAATGTGAGTTTAAATCTAAATTAACATGACAGAAGTGTCTACTGAGTCCCTAAGTCCATTCTGTTGAACTAGAGTATCACCCTCAAGAGTATTTTTCTCTAAATCATTCTCTTAATCGTGAACAGCAAGTCTGGCCACCTTACCACTGAAGTTAATACTCCACAGCTTTGCTATCCTCAATGACCTTTGCAGTCCCACACTGTTTATTCATTCTCTCTCAGCTTTTGCATTACTGTGGTTGCTCCTACTCGGTCACTGTTCTGGGTAAGAAGAATTCTATAGAAACAGAGACTTGTAGGTAAAGTGGGGTAAATGAAAGCACAAGGTCACTTGAGGTTTGAAACCATCTACACAAACACGTCAAGGAAAAATACGTGTTTTCTATACAAACACGAAGTGACACAATGTCAGTTACCTTAGGAACTGCCTAGATGGTGCTGTGTGGTGGCTAGCTGGCTGTTTTCCTGTATCTGCTAAACTCTCGTTCCTGAGACTCCTTGGACTAGAAAGTTGCTAATAAAATTGTGTCACCTCTCATTCTGCATTATTTATCTGTGCTACCAATAAATTAATTAGGTCTAATTTTAAGCATCAATCACATTGCTGATTAATACTCTTGTTGAGACCAGTGTAAAGTCCTGCAATTACTAAAAAAGCATTCATCTTCTCTCCTGAAAAAAGGGCTAGTCTAAATTTACTAATCTGTGACTTCGTGAAATCTTCAATTCCTAGTAGAGGTTTGTTCTAGAGGACCATGTGCACTGATTTTTTAGCCCAGACAAAGAGCAATAAAAAGGAACATTGTCAGGCAAAATCATATAGCACTAGAGCTAGATCTGCAAAGCAATTCGAGGAATGCTAGATGTTGTAAATATTTCAATAACCAACTTTTAGACACTGTGTTACAAAGTTATGCATCCTGGCTTGACTTGCTTGCATAGTGAGAATTTGGCACCTATGAATAGGATCCACAGAGCCAACAAGTTAAGCACAGAGCTGCTGAAACAAATGCTGACAGAAAGACGGATTTGGGCTGCAAACCCCAGGTAATTCTCTTTTGTCTGGTTTCCTGACCTTTTTGGAGATAAAGATCTAAGCAAGGTGCGTTTACACACTTACTCATGGCATAAAATTTAGGTGCAATTATAAATTCAGTAGCTCAAAGTTAGGTGCCTAGTAAAATCCAGGCGCTTCCAGGGGTGGGAAGCACCTGAGCTTTAAGTTTTAATGTCCCTTTTGAAGTTACTCTCAAATACACCCACAAACAACCTCCTGCTGTCTGCCCTAATTCAAAACCAACAGAGGACTCCTTTAAATCCAACCACTACTTTATTATTTAAACTGTCATTGTTTAGACCCAGCCAGGAGCTGAGCACCACGTGGCTGCTCACTCACCACCCTCCCTCCCCACGGTGGGATGGGAAGGAGAAGCAGGAGAAAAAGGCAAAACCATGTGGGTTGAGATAAGGAGGAAACAACAGTAATAACAATAATAGTAATGAAGCAATATATAAAGCAAGTGATATAAACTGCACTGACTGCAGAGAGTTGCACCAAGGGCCCTGTGGCCTGCCTGGTACACCCCCTGCTCTTATATAGCAGGCATGATATCATATGGTGTGGAATATGCCATTGGCTGACTCAGTTGTCTATTCTGGCTGTGGCTCCCTCACAGCTTCTGGTGAAAATTAATCCTATCCTAGCTGATGCAGGATAATACCCACCCCTTATTCTACATCATCAACATCATGCCTAGCAGAGCATTCACTGTCTGTTCTCACCCCAGATTAAATCCCTTTGAGGTACACATGGGACTTCTCCATCCTCCTGCAATCAAGCAGCCAGGTCCTTGAGCATAAGCAATCCTCTGGATGGCTCTGCCTTTGCCTGGAGCAGGACTCACCCAGACCATCTTCCCCAGTACATTCTTCATGTGCACTATGGGGACTTTATCCCCTTCTACAGTATGTGGGAGTTTTGACTGGGCAGGACCAGCTCAATTGGCAGATGCTTTTGTGTTAACTAACCAGGTGGCCTTAGCTAAGTATGTGTCTCAATGGCAGTTCAAATTCCCTTATATGCCACCAGTACCTCTTTATTAGCTGGAGTGCAGTTGGCCTCAGATCCTTTGTATCCCCAGCTCCAAAACCCTAGGGGTCAGCCTTGGGTCTCCCCAGATGCTTTCTGCCTGAGGCTCCAAGTAGGATCAATCTTCCTACCAGCTGTGGTGCAGAGCAAATTTTTTATCTCTTGTCCTGCCTGGACTGGCCCAAGGGTTACTACATGAACAGTCTCCCATTTAATTTGTTCAAAGGTTTATTGCTGTTCAGTGCCCCACTTAAAATAGTTCTTCCAGGTCACTTGGTAGAGAGGGGTCACTACCAGGCTATAGTCTGGCATATCCATTTTCCAGACACCCACAGCATCCAAGAAAGACTGTGTTCCTTTTTAATGGCTGGCCAGGGCATAGAATGGTAGAGGTTGGAAGGGACCTCTAGAGATCATCAAGTCCAACCCCCCTGCCAGAGCAGGATCAAGCAAGGCAGGCCACACAAGAACACATCCAGGTGGGTTTTGAAAGTCTCTAGAGAAGGAGACTCCACAACCTCTCTGGGCAGCCTGTTCTAGTGCTCTGTCACCCTCACAGGAAAGAAGTTTTTCCTCATGTTGAGAAGGAACTTCCTCTGTTCCAGTTTGTGACCATTGCCCCTCGTCCTATCATAGGGCACCACTGAAAAGAGACTGGCCCCTCCTACTGGACACCCACCCTGCAGATATTTGTAAACATTAAGAGGATCTCCTCTCAGTTTTATTTTCTCCAGGCTAAGCAGCTCCAGGTGTCTCAGCCTTTCCTCATAAGAGATGTTCCAGACCCTTAATTATCCTCTTTCCAGTATTTCACTGCTGTCTTGTTGATCACATCCTTTGGGATCTAGCAATGCATGTCTTGCTATTTTATTCCTAAAAGCTGGATATCCCCTGCAGGTAACCTTAACCTTATTTTGTAAGGCAAAACCAGCCTTCAGAAGGATTTAAATTATTTTCTTCCCTTTCTCAAAAAGTTTTGTTGTGTAATCCCATACAATATCATCAATATACCACAGGTGTTCTGGAGCTCCATCTTTTTCTAGTGCAGTATGGATCAGTCCATGGCAAATAGTAGCGCTGTATTTCCACCCCTGGGGTAGTCAATTCCAAGTGTACTGGGTGCCCCTCCAAATGAAAGGAAACTGTGGCCTGCACTCTGGTGCTATAGGAATAGAGAAAAATGCATTTGTAATATCAATCATGGCATATCACTTGGCTTTCTTCAGCTCCAGTTCCTATTGAAGCTCTAGCATGTCCAGCACAGCAGCATTCAACAACAGCATGACTTCATTCCGGCCAAGGTAGTCTACTGTTGGTCTCCATTCTCTATTAGACTTTTTCACTGGCCACATGGGGCTGTTGAAGGGTGAGCGAGTTTTGCTCTCTAGGTGACGAATCAGTTTCTGGATGGAAATCAAGAATCTCCAAAGACCTGCACACCCTGCCTGGCATGCCCCACACCCTTATATAGCGGGCATGATGTCAATACAATATCAAATATCCCATTAGCTGTTGGGTTGTCTATCCCGGCTGTGGCCCCTTCCCAGCTTACAATGAAAATTAACCCTATCCTAGCCAAACACAGGATATGAGCAAAATTTTTTAAGATATATAACATAATATATACATTTTATTGATTAATAATATGCATGTGTGGTTTCTTTAGCCAAGCTTTATATGGCATTTGGGTATGTAACCACTTCTTGGGAGATTTTTCTACCGGTGAATATTCTATATATCAGGAAATCTTACACAGGGTATCACAGGGTGTCAGGGGTCAGAAGGGACCTTGTAGATCTTTGAGTCCAACCCCCTGCAAGAACAGGATCATATAAATCTTAAAACAAATTCAATTTTCTTCTTTACCACAATGAGCTTTACCTCATATCCACCATTAAAAATAAAGAGAATTCATCCCAATAATATATTACTAGTGTATAGCCTCAGGCTAAGATACTCATACATTTTTGAAGAGAATATAGAATTATTGTTCTAAAAATTGATCTAAGGTGGTCAAATATTGTAATTTTTTTTTTTCTGGAAGATAATATTTACCTCCAAACACACCTGCTTTCATTAGCCTCTTGCACAACAATATAACTTGTTACTGATTTCTTATTTGCAAGATTTATGTTTTGTTTCCTTATCTCTAACCATACCCACAGCTGGACACAGTGCTATTATGTTTGATGTTGTAGGTTAACTTGACATACTGAGTGGCATTTCCAGCATTTAAAAAATATTTTATCTGCATCTAGTGTGTTTATATATTAAAAAAAAGCCCCGACAATTAAGAAACACAACCTCCAGTATTTAGAATCAGTAGAATATTCAAATTGTGCAAGACTTGAAGACAGCTATACTGGAACACTTAAGACATAACTACTGAAACCACTAAGAGCTGCAAGTATCCAATGGGCTTCATTAGGCAAAGTACTTACAAGACATGGATACAGCATTTACGAGGCAGAGTGACAGTGGCAAGGGACTAAAAATGAATTGTGCCTTCTTTAACATAATCATATAGGTATGAACAATTCATTCCACATTGTTGAAACTGGATGGAGCTTCAGTCCATCTAAAATCTCTGTATTTGTTACCATTATGTCATTTTACAATTTGAATAAGAGATTTCAAGCATTTCTGCTAAATATGACCAGGCAGATCACAACGAGTTTATGCCATTGATACACAAAATCTACTGGTTTCAGTCTACATGCAGATGAGTGAATCTGTGTGACAGATTTGCTTCTCATAGTTCACCAATATCCTTTTGAGTCTGTGAGAAGCCAAAATTCAGTTTGAAACTTAGACTTTTCTCAGATCCATTGTAAAACCACTAATTTACAAATGATTCACTCTGAAAATGGCCAGTTCTGAGAGTCTAACTGTCTTCGGGTAAAAATTATGCTGGAAATCAGAGAAAATAAAAAATACCATAAAAACTTTGCATATATCTTTAGTGGTTTTTCCAAAACGTGTGAAACCCCAATCACTTAGTTTTGGTTTTCACTATCAAAAAGGCGAAGGAAAAAAAAAAAAAAAAGAGATAAAGTCATTGTACAATTTCACTTCAAAAGTGAAGGAAAAAGTTTATAATAAGTTAACAAACACTTTTCAAAGACTCCCTTTCTTTTCTTTCGAGATGGAAAGAAACATGCCCTATATTGTTAGGGGGTTTGAATCTGTCCAGAGAAGAAACTGCAGATTGTTGATATAAAAGTTCTGAAGAAAATTTCAACACAGCACGTCACTGCCGGTACCAGCCCAACTGCAGCATTGCAGCACTGAGGTATTTGCAGGCAAAAGAAACCTGAAGCACCACCAGTCTGAAGAAATCCACTACTGTCAGACATGACCATACAGTCAAGGCTTCATCTGGAAGATTTCACAGAACCTCTGTGTCCCTTATCACCAGGCTCCATAAACCAAAAAAATCTTCCTTGCATGTTCCAACAAACTTGGAACCAAAGACCTGTTTACAGAAGTGGGAAGCCCTGCAAGAGAAGGACAGGAGAAGCTCCCTTCAATAACAGATTGTAAGGTTTAATGAATCACCCTGGTGATCCTATCAAGGAAATCATACCCAAACTCCAAACTTCAGAGAAAGGCAAAAGAAAGGCTCTATACTCCTGCCAACCTGACTGTGCTGGAAGGGAGGGACAGGGGACAAGTTCTGCCTAGGAAGGTCTTAGTCCCTTTGAGAAACCAGTAGAACCTCTGCAATACAGTACATCTGCAATATGAGGAGGATAAACAGAAACTGCAGTTCAGTCTTATGTCAGTCTACCTCAGTTACAGCACCACACTGAATATCCAAAACCTTGTATTGCAGTTTCCCTGTTCCAGAAATTCACCTGTTTAAGCACACACACTCTTCCATTATTTATCATATTCAAGCAATTTCAGTTCTTCACATTGCTATTATAGGGAAAAAAAATAATGCCAACAATAGTGAGAAACCTTCTGCTAATAACCATTCTATATTTATTATTAATTTGAAAACCATTGCTCTAATGCTGCTATTACCTTAGTTAAATAGGTGTTCTTTAACACCTACTTGTATTTCTGAAGAATCACCCTATCCCCTCTCAACCTTTGTTTGTCTAGGCTTAACAAACCAGCTCATTTAATCTCTCTTCATGAGATTAATTCTCCATTCTTATAACCATAACAGTAGTCTATCTCTGCTTCCATTTTAAGGTCATCTTTCATGAACACAGGTGACCAGAACTTTATATAAATTAAATGAGACCATGTCAATGCTTTGAACACTGAAATAATGTGAAAATGCCTTAGATGATAGTACATCTTCCAATTATAATAGGCTTTACAATTCCAATAGACTTCCAAAGTTGCTCTGCATGACAACTGTCATCAACCAAAAGTTCAATCCATCGTCATTGTTGAAGAAAACTTTTACTTAATTCAAAAAGATACTGGGTTTATCTAAGGTATACTACCTTTGTGAAAACAATTTTGTAAATAACCAGTATTCAGTTTCTCTTCATGTTGTTTCCTTCAAAATCTAAGACTATACTGCTAAAATCCTGGTCATGTGTCTGTATTTGCCTGGATCACCTTCTTGCTTCAATTTCTAGATATAGATACTATATTGGTTGTTCTCAGTCTTTGCATAGGACTTGTAAATAAGCCTATTAACAAATTCTTGATACAAGGCTTGTAAATGCTGTCAGTATAAAGACTGGATGTTGTCCAAATTCTCTAATTCCAAAGTATAGAAACCTAATTTTTGTCTTTGCTTGGATATAATTTCTAGTCCTCTATCCTCATTTTCTTTAGATACCTTTTATTGTTGTAGAATGAAATTGTTCAAAATAATCATGCACCTCTGGAAACTCTTCAACTTCAGAAGGCTTGGAATGTACAATTGAGTTTGTTATATTTAACAGAGTAATGAAAAAACTTATTGTCACTAAACTTCAGGTGGTTCTTGCAGAAAGAGATTAGCAAAGTTGAAAATCTTAGAACCATCACTTAAGAAGGCAAGAAAAAAATTAATCTCCAGAACTGTGCTGATTGTAATACAGACTTATGAACATGAAAAAAATTTTCAAGCCCTGAATACAAGTCCTCAATCTATTAACTGACCTTTCTATGTATCCCAACCTTACCTTTCTAAAATCCCAAGCTTTGATTACAGCCTTTATTTTTGTAGTAGTTAACAATCTCACAACTATTTTTGTAGTAGTTAAGAATCTCACAACCACTAATAAATCTACCTTTCAGATCCCTCTGTAACAGAGGAAAATAGTATCACTGTTTTACAGAAGCAAGATAAGGTAAGGTAAGCAGTTTGCCTACATGGTCCAAGGCCGAAGACAGAACCAAACCCCATTCCTAAAAGCACTATATGTGTGATAATTCTCATTCACCTTTGATGTGAATGTGGGGTAAAGGTATGGACTGGGCACAACAATAGTCACCTAAATACAAAATAAAAACCGTCATCTACTAAGTTTTTCTTAATTGTACCCCATGCATTAGTTCAAGGAATATTTTTTTTCTTGATTCTCTGTGCCTCTTGAACAAATATAATTTTTACCTGCTTACGCAATCTGGAGCAACTTGAGACTTCAGGGTGTATGCTAAGTGCTTCAAAAAGCACGTATGTTCAGATCAGAATGTGGTATAAATGAAAGCATGCTGATACAGTTGCTGATGTATTTTGTTTCTGTTTCTGTTTCTTACATAACATCAGTGCTTGGGTTCCCCTCAGTTCTTTGGAAAGTATAGTCCCTTAGGGCCATGGAGATAACAACAGCAAACCCAAACCACCTGGATACAGTATTTAGTAGATGATTAACCCAATGGTGAATCAGAATGTTTGAAACAGAAACAAGAAAACAGCAGGAAATAACTTGCACTGTATGTCTGGAAAACTGGAGTGAAATCCCAGCCCCATCAAAGTTAATGCTTAATGCAGAAATTCATTCTTGATATTTATGATCTTTCCTGAACAGTTTTAATGACATTTATTTCATTTATGACAAAGTTTGAGATGAGAAAATGATATGGGACAATGTATCAGTTAACATAATAGTCATGCACATACCTGTTTGCTTCTGTGTGCTTACATTTGTTGGAAATTTATAAAGATTCTTTTTTTGATAATAGGAATAAGAAACCTGTGGAAACTTACCTCTTCTTCACTTAATGCTGGCTAGAGGATTTTTTTTTTTATTGGACTAGCTACACAGACTGAGCAACTGAGGCGAGAGAAATATAAAATTAATCATTGTAGCTTTATTTATTGCAAAGGCATCAAACAAGAAAATAGGGTCAAGCAAGTCTTAATATCTGTTGCTAGGAGAATAAAATAGGAGAAGCTTACAGCACTCGAACTCTTGAGGATGTTCCCCTGGGGTGGACACAGAGAGCATGCTCAGTGGAATCCACCTGGCTTCATCAGAGCTGGCGATCTTCCCTATCACCATCAGGGAGTCATTTGGATCACGGTTTCTGCTATTTGAGTTGAGGAGGGAGTGGAGATGGGGTGCAAGGTCAAAGTCTAAGTTGGATCATGAAACATGGCTAAATATTCTTAATAGGTGCCAACTTCTGAGAGCCCTGAAGACCCTCCATGGACAATACCCATGGAGCTGGAGTCTCCACTAAGCAGGGTCCCAGGTAATTTCTGGTTTGTGTGTTTGCAGTATTTTCTTGTCTGTGTTTGATCTTATTCACACTAGTAAAGTTATGTATTTAAAGGAGATCTGAGATTTTGAAAGGGAATGGGGGGCATCTGGATTTTTTGGAAGACATAAATACTTAACATTCATAGGAAGAGGTCTATATGGGGAAGGAAAGCATGGCAAAATAACATGGGAACCTTTAGTATTCTCTGTTGTCATCTTGATAATATGGGCTTTGTCAAGCCCAAAGTCAAGAAGCCATCAGGCTCTCTCTGAGCACAGCCTTAAATTGAAGCACAGTTGTGCTTCACTGTAAAGTCACTGGGTCCACTCATGATGATCCACATAAATGTGTCTAAAATTCCCTTTAGAAAATACCAGGAGGTTTTGGAGGATGTTAATAAGTGAAATATCTGCCTTTTTTTATTTTCTTTTTTTTATTTTTTAAATGAAGTCACTGTGCTATAACATTTTACAGCCTTCTGAATTGGAGCTCTCTGGCAAAACTCGGCGCTGGGGGGGTCAGAATACTTCAAAGCAGCAGCGTACTAGGTAATGTCAGATTAAAAAAAAAGGTTTTTTATAAAAAAAAGGAGAGAAAAAAGCAAACCAAAACACAGTTCTCCCCATTTCACGGGAGAATTTTTTTTTTTCTTCACTGAAACTATTAAATAAATATGCTTGTATTTTACAAGTGTGCTTGCTGCAAAAAGTGCAATCTATTTGTACAGCAGAGAGAATGAAGGACTTACTGCTTAAAGGCACAAAAAGGGTGTGTAATAGGATTCTGGCATCTTCCCAGACAGCTTGCAGACAAATTCAGAGACGAACAGAGAAGTATCCTTTTTGAAGTATATTTGGCCAAGGTCTCATTCACAAACAGATAAACCCAACACATTTCTACACGATAAGGGTCAACAGAATAGCGTATTAGTTTAAGAAGAGAACCCATCTGCAATTTTCTTATATAAAAATATACGAGGACACAACAGGAAAGCTGTCAGCATGACAGTTGGAGGATTCTGCCAAGGAGCCAGATGCTAGTGTCAGAAGAACATGTTCCACAGCTTGGCATCTGGGTTCTCTCATTGCCCTCCAAGAAGCAAGAAAAGGAGGAGTGATAAGATATGCCTAAATGAATAAAACTATAAGCAATTCAGCCACCACCCCCAACATGCTAAATCACTACTTCTTTTAGAAAATCCTCAGCTACATGTTCTCCTACATCTTTTAAATTAAAATGGAAGGTGATAAATTTAACCCACTTATGTTTGAGTACGTTTAAAAGCATTCACAATTCTGAATACGTAAGTCTCACATGATTTTAACTGCTCATGTGTATAGCTGTGCAATTTTTTGTTGTTGTTGTTGTTTTTCCACAATTTTGCTACAGAATAGATTATGACCTCAATTTTTAGCCCATGGCATTCCTAGGGAGGGGAGGATATAATGCTGCATTTGTGTTTGAGACTAAAAATATTTACTACTTTATTCTTTCTCTGAACGGTTACTGAGAAAAGCTCTGAAATATCTAGGGCAAAAGGCTGCTAAGTGTCAGTTTAAGACCCAGCAAGTTCAAGAAGCACCACAGGAAATCACATCATTATGGGATATGTATAGGGAAGAAAACACTGTTCTTAATATAGCTTTGAGAAAGCCACAGTTGCCACACAGCGCCCTTAATGATTCTGATAATAGAGTAGCAAGGCTAAGGGTGTGTTCTTTGTCCCGGGTCCTTCAGTCACATTCCCTTGCTACAGGCAGTCAAGAATGCCTTAGCTTTACATCCACATTCCTCTCCTGATTCTGTATCACCATGATGTCTGAAAGGGCTAGCCTTGACTCAGTTCTCAGGTTCTGCTGGATCTCTGCCTTTCTTGTGCTGACCAACTCTGATGGGGGAGGATGGAGTGCTCCCCTACAGTAAGCTGTTTGGGTCCCATATAAAGCTTTAAAAATGAAGGCCAAACTCCTGACGTTTCTGAGATCATTGTGAAATGACACCAGAACACAGGGGTCATGTACTTTCTTCTGTCTTGCAAAATGAACCGTCTGCTCTCCTCGGAGTTGACAGAATTTTTTAAGGTTAGATATTTCAAAATTGCAAGTGGCATTTGCCCCCATACCTTACTCTGGATAGATGTGTCATAGCCACCACTTGCAGTGATCTAGAGGGCATGGGACTGGTTTCCACCTAGGACTATTTCTAATTCAGACAAAAGAGATGATTGATTTCTCTCTGAATATTTTTAAAAGTATTTGAAGTCACCTCCAGTACTAGTTCAACCCCAGAGAGCAGAGACAGAGGAATAAGGCAGAAATACTGTAATTTACAAGACATTTAATTCCCTTTCCATGCAATAATATCTGGCATAATTGCTGGTATTTGTTTTCAAAAGCAAAGACTGAGCCCTTTCAGGTATCATTCCTCCTACCTTTCTTTCAACACAGCACCTACAAAAATAATGAGTGGAAATGCTTTTTTGAGTAACAGAGAAGAATTCAGAAAATAGTATTGAAAGCTCCATCCCAAGTTGTCTTACCAACAGGCCGCCAGAAGAGTCTGTTATAATTCACTGTAGGGACAGAAGCAGAAGGAAAGCAAACTGTTACTGCTACTGTGCTACCTACGTTTTGGATGCATGATAAAATATGACCCCCAAATTAAGAAAGTGCTATCCATGCAAACATAGTCAAAGAATTCTTTCAAATCGAAGCCTGTATGTGAAAAGAGAATCTCTGTATTTGTTCTGCCTAAGTGACTTCAGGAACACGGGTGCTCAGCTCAGAAATCAAAAGGTGATTTTAGTCACTGTTTTACTTTGAAATCCATTTGGAACCTGAAAATCAAACCATTCCTGCTGCCTCTTCCATCAGCAATGGCAGTAAAGCATACGCCATTAGAATCGCACTGACAATGGGACGAGGGATATGAGGTGAAAGAGTTCTCAGCTCAGTCTTCTATGGCTGTCACTGCCTCAGCAGAGCTCACAGCCCAGTAGGAAAACTTGCTTTCAATCAAGTCAGTAGATATGATGCAAAGGCACATATGGGAAACATGAGGAAAACATCCATTTCTGCAATAACACTTTCCTATTTTAATTTAATTTTCTGGTCCAAATTTGGGTTACATAGTGTTTTTAGTCTTATTGATGGGATACAGAGCTGAATTTAATTCATTTCTGGAGACATATTTCCTAAGTCACTCTGAAGGAAAAAAAACCCTGAAAATTCATATCAGCCAGATCTGACCCCAAAATTAACCTTTCTCTGCTGAAAGCAGAAATAAATGTGATGCAAAAAAAGAGGAAAAGCTTGTTTTCTCACTACTTCCATTGTCATGTTTGATAGAAGAGAATATATTCAAAAGGTGTTATCAAGTCCTTTTTTTATTTTTATCTCCTTTTTTGTTTTATGATGTTTTTTGTTTTATGAAAAAAAAACTTGACCTTGTCAAGCCAAGGCTTTTTAATTCTATTTTAGTTTACTGCAAGGACAGGAAAAATGCTGATCTTGACACCTCTTGGAAAGACATCAATAAGAAGAAATCTAGGTCCATCAACTTTTATTATTACACAACTGCTAAAAAAACCTCATGAAAGAAAACCTTTTCATTCAGAATATGGAGTAGAAAAATCTGTGCAAATGACAAAACAGTAAGAGGCTAGAAATGTATAAGAAGTGGTGCTCCCTGACCAAAGTTTTAGAACATCTGTCATCAAAATAGTAAGGTGCTTATGGGATTAATCTGACATGGAAAACACTGGATGACCCAAAACATTAACAGTGCCTCAAACAAAAGCAGACCAAAGCAGGAATGGGATGGCTGAGAGGAAGTTAATAACCAGGTACAATTTTGTTTTCAACAAAGTACTAAGCCTATATGTTTCTTGATTCTCTGGTACATCATTCCAAAAACTTCTTTCCCAAATCCCTGGGAAAAAAAAAAATCCTGTATCCAGAGCAGAACTCTAAGGGACTGTGCAAGCATCATGGTGGTGCTGCTGGACATGAAATGTTGCTTCCTGGAACTAGAGTGGCTGGGCTGCAGACTTCAGGTGCATTCAAGGGCATGGGCAAGAGGTCTGATTCCAAGCTAAAGTGCTAGAGTCACAGACTAGGAACCTGCTCTCCCCAGTCCAGACCCAGTGAGTAAAGAGGTCCTTAGATACTGAGTGGTGCCCATAAAGGGCTACAGGATCCCTAAGCTGGGATACTTTGTGTTCTGAGGTCTGATTCAGGAATGAAAGCATTCTGAGACAGCCTAAAATGGTGTTTTTCTCAAGACCTGGTGTGCAAAACCAAAAGTCAGAAGTATTGAAAATCTCATGACTTTCAAATCATCCAGCAGTGCCAATGACTTCTGCTGCCATACAATGGAGTCCATAGCAGCTGACCACCCCGACTTTTCTACTGCTTCCCTCAAATTTCAAATCTTCCCAAGGCCTGTCCATGATATCCATAATTTATTTGTTTTGACCTGCAGCAGCATTGTATATTTTCTGTGATAAGTTTTAGGGAAATCCATTCAAAAAGGAAAGTTTTAAATGCCAGTGCAGTTTCTTTGTCAGTTTCAAACTGCTAAGAAATGAGCAAGAAAAAAAATTGAGTAGGAGTGCTGTGCCTGCTTCATGCTTTTTATGCCGCTTTGATTCATGAGAAGTAAACTTCAGTGTATGTTTAAAGTCTTTAAAGATTTATATTATTAACGAAACAAGGATTTTCACAATCAGTGAACATTTGTTTAGTTTCCTCCTCTCCTCCTCCCTCCCTACATGACCCCTCAACCAGCACACACAATTTTAGGAGAATATTTTGTTGGCTATAATTAAAATATGTGTGTTAATTAGGATTAGATTTTAAATGCACTGCTTGGGAAGTAGAAAAAATACAGGATCTGAATGAGCCCAAATTGAGATGACACTTGAATTTTCACAGATGTTTCCATAATCCTAATTTCAAATTGATTGTACTTCCTGAACAGTGAGAAGCCATTTTCAGTTATTTATTCAGATATGAACTACTTTTTCAGTTGGTAGAAAATATCCAGTCCTGTAGTTAACTCCTTAAAATAAAAGGATACCAAAGAAGATTTTGACTATCAATAAGTAAGCGGTTCCACAAAACTGAAGAGTATCCACATCAGAAAGAAGACATCACGAAGGACGTACAGATTCTTTGGCTCACAAAGATTATTGCTGTTGCTCTTGGAGGACCCAGTAGGTTGATCATGGCACCAGTATGTGCCATCATGTACTTATAATCTTGTGTTCACAGTGGAGATCTGTAGAATCTATCATACAAAGCCAATGAACCTGGCTCTGCACCAGGAAAACCTAAATTATTCATCATGAAACCAAGTACAGCCTGAGGGCTACTTTGACTTAATGGCAGCTGGCAATGCCCCCAAGGGACTAAAATAGCAGCCATTAACCCATGTGCTCAGTTGGTATTTTTTCGTTCTCTTTTATCACAATCTCTAAACCAGTGTCAGGGAGGGTTGGCATCTCATTCTCTACAGACATGATATCCTCTTGCCTGGCAGCTGCTAGAGTCTACTGGAGGAAGGGCATGGCACAAGAATGGCATGGCACAAGAATGGCAAGCTGCATGACCAAGTTCAGCACAGTAACTTAATTCACAACAGTATTATTGGCCTGGTAATGTTGGGTCCAGATTTACAAACTGGCTGTAGACGGGAGCTTATCACCATTATTAATGAATGTCTTCCTGGTCTGACTAAGCTTCAGAATCCTTGCTGAAAGAATTCATGTAATTTAGAGCACAATCCAACCTGATCTGGGAATAGTCCTAAATGATGTAACTCGTAGTTTGCTCCTGGCCACACCTGTGGTACAGAATGTTCCAAAAACATCAGAAAGGACATGTCTGAGCAAGTTACTAATTTTCTTTCTAAAAATTTTTAAAAGAATTCATAACTTCTAGCAGTGAGTTGGGCTGGGCTTGTGCAGAGGGTTTTCATACAAGCTTCTCCACATTGCTGTGCCAGTAACATGTAACATAACATTAAATGAAAATTAATCTCTCTTTTCACCAAAAAAAAAATAAAAATCTGTTTTCCTTTTTACTGCTGAAATCTTTATTCCAATTTTATTCTCCCACTTAATCACCCATTGTACACCAATGCTGGATTTAATGGGAATAATTGGGATGAATTCCACCAACTTGTGAATATGGAACATGATAATGGAATAGCATGACTTTGACTGAGGCACAAGTACTTACACTTACATGTGGCGTATTTATGCTTCGATACTATACTATGAGCATTTTCTTACAAATTTAAGTCACATCATTCTGATTTTATTCTTGGGGTACATAAATGTAGAGCAGAGAAGTTCTGAGTCATGATATGAAGCAAAGATGGGGCATTGGAACCATGTTCTACAAATAACATACTGCACAAAAATACCAAATATTTTCAGGAAGAAGGGACAGAAGGAAAGACCTGTTAGAATCAGCTAGCCCTAAAAGAAACTATTTTACTTGTGGAACAAAATCAAGTGGACCTAATATGAGTTATAGATCCATACTGCCCTGAGCTTGCATTTGTAGAGCCAAGCAGCTTAAGTCAGCTGCATCTGTATTGCCTTCAAGGCAAACCAGCCCTAAATATCTACCTGAAATGCCTGGGGAACTTTTCCCTCTCTCCTCACTCAAATCAGACTGAGGAAAAACTGGATGCTAGGAAGAGACAATGAATTCAGCATCAAGTACAAGTCTGAACCCCAAGTTAATGTAAAGCCAAAATGCAGCACTTGTAGGGCTGCATATCAGGACGCTGTAAAATAGGAATACACTTAGTAATAGCAAGTAGCTGCAATAAAAAATACCATGGATATATTCTTTATCAATCTCACAGCTTCTTGTTACCATTAAGAACACAGGCAGCTTTTCCCAGTTTGCCTAGGAGCAATCATTCAACCTAGAATAATGAAGACAAGAAACTGTTTAGCAAATGCCGTCATCCTCTTCACCACTATCAGCAAAAATGACACCTTTGACTCCCATACAATTGATTAAAGTTTAAGTCCATAAAAGCTGCCCTCTTGTCACATTTAGTGTTACTTATTTCTATAGATGTCAGATTAATTGGTAATTAGTTCAATAGAATAACTTAATGTTATTACTTCATATAAAATGTTCCATAACTTTTCTGCGCATCAAAGCATGTGATTTACACCAAAATCATTACATGTCAATACTTTGGTGCATCTGTATAAAATCAAGATGCCATACAGTGTATTCAGCTGCAATGAAATCCCTTTTGTTGATTCCTTCTCTTCTGCTTTTCTGTATATGCACTTCAATATTTCTGAGAATTTTAGGCTAACCGTACCTGTGGTCTGAATGCTGCCTAAAATAGACATCTTTACTTGCAGTTCTGGAAATGCAAGCAGTAATAACAACAAAATACCTTTCAATGATCTTATAATTGTAAACAGAAAGGCTTTATCCTGCCTTATGCAGTTAAACTATATAGACTGCAGTGGGAGTTACGTGAAACTGAGGTCAGAATTTGGCCCACAGTTAAGGAAGTAGTGACAGCAAACTGTTTCCACTGAAAAGTCAAAACAAGTTTATCAACTAAACAAAGTGGATTTCCTGAAAATGACAACAGGTATAGGTGTAATTTCAAGAGCAACTTGAGGGTTTCACCAGGCCTCTCTTTTTTTTTCTCTTTGTCTTTTGAGAAACAACTCATTTTATCAGAAACTGCATGTGTGTGCTTGTATGTGTGAACATATAGTCACTACAAAAGCGGAGTGGTAACCAACGTGAGGTTTTTCTCTTTTGCTTCCTGGCTGTGTAAGCCTTTTCTTCGTTTATTACTGTAATTATGGAATTATGGGAGGGAGCGATATGTTAACCATCATTTGTAGGATTGTTGCCACAAAACTTTTATCAGTAGTTTTTCACATACATGAGTATGTATAACTATAAATGCTTAGTACACATATGCACATGCAAATTATCATGCTGTATATACACACAAAAATGCAGAGGACTATGCACACATAAATATACTCTGGTATAGCTGTGGTAAATACTTGAAGCAGTTTTACAGGTATTTGCAGTAGGCTGCATTCAATAATATTCCATAAACACATGGCAAAAGAAGAAAAAACGATATACATTTTTTACGCACATTGGTCTGTTAGTGTCTTTATCAGAAAATAAATCCAGTGTTTGATAAGTAAAGGCTGAGAACATTCTAAAAATGCAAACTTTATAAAGCATTTTTAAATCTTCTGGTGAAAGGTGGTCTGTACTGTGAAGCATTGGTATTGCTCCTAACCATTTATTAAGCCACCTCTGAAGTTCAAAAATACTCAACCCATCCCTTAAATGACAAGTTCATATCTGTTATTGCTGAACAACACAGTAAACTGCATACTTACATTGCAGATTAACCTAACAGATTGATACCTCAAAGGAAGGTTTTTGGTTGGTCTGTCATGTCTACATCTGCCTGACAAACAGTTCCAGGGATGTTATTTATATTTAACAGACCTTACTGAGAAGTTGTTCTTGGCGCCATACATTTCTTCTTTTAGAAGAAGTAGATTTTTTTTCTAAAATTAAAAAATCAGGAAGTTGCTGACTTTCCAGAAACTTCAGCTTAAAAGAATAAATCCACAAAATGAAAAACAGTGCTTTAGTCTGAAAAAAGTGTCCGGTTTCACAGAAAAGGGAGTTTTCTCAGATACTGCACTTCTGAAGAGAAGGTAACTCGCAGTCTAACACCTGACCTAAATACCTTGCTTTCATATTAAACAAGTGTCTTGGAGAAACAAGACTCATGATACCTTGTATAATTTAACAGAAAGTGACAAGATGGGAGGAATTCAATTTGGATTCTTATCACTGGCTTCTTGGAGCACCTCCAAAACTACTCTTCAGCATCCTGCTCTTCTACCTGTCCTGTCCCCTAGTCCAAGCTCTGCCCCGCAGTCCTTTCTTCCCCAGCCACCTCGCCTGCCCAGGAAAGCTAAACAGCATCTGCTCCCTAAGGCTGGTCAATACACAAAGATACCCGAGTGAGCTGCCTCCTCAGGACTACGTGTCAAAGCCACATTGTCAAATCTACCAAATAAAACTGCTGTCTGGACTTATCAAGGAAAACCAGGGCATGCTCAAACTTTGCCTTCATATGTCCTTTTCTCTGAAGCCAGACTCTACAGAAGCATTGTAAGGTATGTGTCAGTGTCTGTCATGTGGGAACCTCTCTGTTCAGAGTCCTCTTCACTCGCTGGTCACAACACTGTGGGGTGATAAGTAAAATCTGCAGCATGTACCTTTATTTGCCTGGCTTTGGTCAGATAAAGTCAGATTCTTAAAGTTAATCACGGTTTCCTGGGAAAATGTAGCATTAATTTTAAATGCAAATTATTGAAATGTACAAGTAGTAATTTATATTTTCTAATTAATAAATATTCTGTGCATGATGCATTTGTAACACTATTAAATATTTATCTGTAGATGGAGATATTGTGAATTATAATAAACTTTAAAAGGATTCTATTAGCTTTTTTAAAAGATAAATAAAATTGAAATTGTGATCAATATAATGAGTATAGGATGTTAAAATACCACTTGCCTTACAAAACCATATCTGTTGACGTGGTTTATGAACAAATCTCATAAAAATGTTAGCAATATTTAAAAACAAAATATGTTAAATAAAAATAACATCTACTATGGAAAGTAAATTTAAATATTTAATGATATAATTAAGTCTTATTAATGTAATGTTCTTTATTTTTTTCAGATTAAAAATTCACAAGAATTGTCATCCTCTTTCATCTTAATCAGATGGTATGTTTGTTATAATTATTTGTTATGTATTTTCATTAACATTTGATGAATATTAACTTTGCAAAATAGAACAATCTTGCTCCTGAACAAATCAGCTGGAGCATCGCAAGGCCAAGTACCCTGTGCTTTCGCTGCAGTGCTGCTGAGGAAGCAGCAGAGCAACCACAGGTTTCTCACCAGCTTCGACGACTTTTGCATCCAGTCCATTGCCAAATGCTCCTTCATGCACAAAGATGAGTATGGGAAGTTTGGGTCCACATGTCCAATATGCATTTCTGGTCATCTGGGCCAGACTCTCATCTATGGCAAACCGAGGTGGCTTCACAATTGCCCCCGTTCAGAGAAAGTGAAATTCCACAAAGTCCCCCCTCAGTCATTCTCTCCTGTTGCTGCCTCACCCTGTATGCCTCTTCAGAGTCCAGCTCACTGTCTAGTCTGTAGCTACAACTCCCAACAAGTGCAGGATGGGTTCAGCAGAAGCTACATGGGACCTTCAAAAAGGCTTCAGGCACAACATACCCCTGCTTTTCAAGTCTACTAAGCATTACTCCCCTGGAAAATCATTACATACCATCAGCATTCAGGCCCTGAGCTGTGTACACTGCCCATGCAGTAGTGGGGATGTTCACACATGGTAAAGGTAGTAGCAAATGAGATCCTCTCTCCTGAGGGCTCTATTTACCTTCTGGGTCTTTTATCTTGTGCCGCTCACATCACTGGGACCACATGTCCAGTAACACACCACTCACCACAGGACAGGTTTTGATGAAATGGTGGCCTTTTGTGTTATTTCAGTATATTATTTTTAATGTAGTACTAAAACATTTACATATATGCACAGAAGCTTGTTACTTACCTTAGCAAAGCTACTGTTACATCACTGTTAACAGGCATCTCTAAGACAGCACAAAAATATTTTGAGTTGAATAAAGAGAAAGATAAAATATTATCAGACACCAGGAACATAAACAGCCAGTCCTGCATTCCACCAATACTGTTTACACAAAACTGTGGCATCAGATCATTTTTAATTATGAAGGATAAAATAACATTGAGTGACTGAAAGGAATAAATAGATAATGAGTATCAGGAATTTTTTTATATAGAAGCTCCTTGTTAAAATGACTGTTTCCTTCAACTGCTCAATTTAATTTCTTTAAAGCAGGTTTTTACTTGTTCTGCTCATATTAATGTACAGGTATCAGATGTGTTAATATGACACCTCATGGGTCACACCCTGAGCTTGAAGAACAACTTTAACTTCTTCATTGCCCTGTGGACATAGCCTATGTCTCCTCCCATGGGGCTGCTCACCCTGACCTGCAGAGGTGTGACCTGCTGTAAAAGGATGTATCAGAAATCAGGGGGCATTACAGGAGTTCTTCCATCCTCTCTTGCCTCTGCAACGCTCCATGGGATACTTCTTCACAGCTCTGACTGCTGTTATAAGCAAAGGAGGTGATCACAATTACCTTTGTTAGGCCAAACTAAAGCATGACTTCATTATCTGTTGCCATTGGTTTGTACAGTGTCCACTGAAGCTAACAGGTATTAGGCATTGCACAAGAACTTTCTAAAGATGCAGGAAATGCTCATTTCCCCTTCAACAAATCTCTACAGACACATACACTATGCAAACATTCACAATATTATCAAGAACTCACCAAGCACTGAAATGATCTGTATCCTAGTGAAAGAGACAATATCTGAGAACTTGTGTTTTAGTATGATTAGAGTTGGAAACAAGTTGGTTTATTTTTTTCAGAAGAGTTCTAAAAACAGAGGAAGAGGCATTGGGGAGTCAGAGACAGGGGCATGACTGCGGTCATAGTGGGAACAGCTATTAGAAAGCACAGGTGAGGGGGCAAGTGGCAGAGTGGAAGCAGGTGAGGGATCAGGAAAGGGCACATAATGTTGGAGAAGAAGATGACTATGAAAGGATCAGAGGCAGGGGAGCCAGCGAGGGAGGACAGATGCTCATGTAAATTTTTCCTGTTATCCATACATACCCACAGCGCAGCTGACTCAAAGGACTGTGATTTACAGGTAAACTTCAGGAGATGGTCTTGTTATCTTAAGAGACACTTTATGGTAAAAATATCTTCACTGGTCACCACCTGTTATAAAATTTGTGTACTATACAGACATTTGTGAGCAGAGACAATAAACTGCCTGACTCCCTTTACATTCATTTGGAGACATGTATCCACTGTGCGTTGTTTACAGCAGAAAGGAAAGGGTCAAGGGATTAGAGTTCAACTCCAGGTGAGAACCACCGGATCCCTATGTGACTTGGAACAAGAAAATCAGGAAGGAGGAAAACTCCACTCACTTCCCCAGCATTACCTTGTTGTGCCTTGGTGCCTCTTGGTTTTTAATGGAAACAGGAAGCATTTGGTGGGATGCTCTCAGACAAGGAGGGGAAAGGTGCTTAGAATATGAAAGGTTCATTGTCTTTCTGTTTATTGCATGTAGTTGCAATGACTTCACAGGTAAGTTTGAGCACTTTTTTGCAAATACATTCAGAAACAGCTTTTGACTCAACAGACCTCAGAAGACAGAATCTGGTGATTTCAGGTGGACAGAGCATGCACCTGCCAGGGGTGGGATCACAGATCTCTCTCTAGTTTCTGCATTTCAGCAGTAATTGCCTTTTCCATTTCATCTTCCCTTTGAAAACTTGCAGGTTTTATTAACATAAAAAAGCCTTAGGAAATTTTTTGGGCTGTATTTTATGGGGAATTATGACACAAGATAAGGATCTCTTCCAGCAGTTAACACCATAGACATACGAATAAAAGAGGCAATCCCTACAATGGCTCAATTACTTATAGTCACTTAAAACAAAAAGAGTAAAATAGATCTATATGTAACTAAGTCATTTGGATCATCATGGAGTCTAGTTAAGGAATTCTTATGTTTTACTCAAAACCTTACTCTCAGCAAAACATGTCAAATCTCCAATGTTTGGCTTTAAGCTTTCAGTAAAATTGAGTGGAAGGGACTTTTTTATTTTCTAGCTCCTATCTCAAGATGAGTTTCAAAGCCAGAAAGAGCACAAAGACAGTGGAAGAATGAGCTATGGAGCACACTCACACTGAGTATCGATTCCTTAACTTTCCTGTTCAGAAGACATAAGGGGGGACAGAGGGAGAGGAGAGAGTCCACTTTTTCAGTGACATAGGATTGTTCTTATTCCTGCACCATGGAATCATCCTTCTTGCTCTGGAACAAACATAGCTCAGAACCCTAAGCCAGGGCTTATTTAGGTAAATCTGATGCTGCCCCTGAAGCTTCATCATGAAATTTTGTTTATAAGGGAGTGAGATTTGGAAGACCCCCTCTCCATTTCTTCTTCATCCTAGTGCACAGATTGTTTAAATAACAGTTACACTTTCCTTCACCTTTTGTTCTTAAAAGAAAATTTAAAAATAAGGCAAAAGGTAGGCTGGCTATTCTTATGGGCAATTTAGCAAATCTGTACAGCAGCAGAAAAGAAATATTCCGTACTCAGAGGAAATGCCTCCTGAAGGTTTTTTCAGTATTGCAGCTCTAGAGTATCTCCAACAAGGAAAAAAAAAAAAAAAAAAGATATAATCTAATCTACAGTGAACAATCAGTGGGGTAATTACAGAAAAAGACAGATGAAAAGAGAGGAACAAGTGTATTCCCATGCTTCTGATGTCATCTTTGGTGGGTATTATTCTCCCTTTGACACCTCCTAGATCACCCACTGACATTAAAAGGAGCCATGTCCATCCACTAGTTACTAATAGAGTCCATTATATGATTATATTTCAGAGATAAATGTTATTGATTAAAGGTACAGAAGAAACAATAATCTCATTTTAGCTGAGTCATTTTGCTACCACTTCAGCTGTAATTTTATTATCACTTCACCAAAAGGCAACAAAGCTGCTCGAGTTAATGAAAAGCTTAAGGTGTATCAAGGAAATTAATAAGAAAGAATTCTGAGAAGAACAATGCCTTTATTGAGGTGCAAAATGCCAGAGTCACAAAATTACTTAATTGCTACAGCCAGCTCTGTTCCCAGTGCCAGTAGCAGTGAAGGAGTTAATACTTGGGTGCTAATCAGACAGAGAATTTCTTTGTGACATGAAGTGCTTGTAGATAAGCAGTAATATGCCTTGTTTTACAGGTTTTCTGTAGCTGGGGCAGGCTTCCTTGCTGCACAGCATACATTGAGAAAGATGGATACACAGCACAGGGGTAATAGCTTTCCATGTCACAGCAATATAAACCAGACAGTTTTTATAAACTGGAAACATGCTTTTGATAGTAGTTCTATACAATAAATATCTTTCTGAAAACAATAATATAGATGGGAATTTTTTTTTCCTCTTCCTAACCAGAAGTAAAAAGGAAAGCCAAGCAACCCACATAAATCTATTGTTAAGCCTCACGGGAAACCCCATAGGTGAATTATGAGTCATAATAAGAATTATTTGTTGTACTACTGTATGCAATCAATCAGTAATTCAGACATAGAAGACTTTTACCCTCTGTCTCTATCAGATAAACCCCATAACCCTTTCAGAGGACTTTAAAGCAGATGTAAATTGATGTGAAGCATGAGCAACTCCTAATACAGCCACAATCAGAGTGACACTTTCCCTCCTTCAGGGGTTCTCAGCCTTCTTGCACTCAGAATATAAAAGCTACCAGAATAGAAAATTTTAAAAAAATAAGAAAAATTAAAAGGTTTATCTTCCCATGCTCCCAGTTGCACAGTCTGACGGTTCCTGGACAGGTGGAAAATCCTGGCAGAAGCCTGTAGAAGCAGCTTGGGGCTTATGAGAGATGTGATGTTCTAGAATATTGTGAATGGCAAGGTTTTTCAGTGAAGTGCTGCTGAGAAGGCAAGATACTGGTAACGTGTATATTCATCTCTCCTGAAGCCACGCAGGCTTTCAAATTAAATATTAAGTGGAGGAAATATTCTACAGAGTGAATAGTAAAATGATAGTGGAAATGCAGAAAACATAAGGAAAATCTTAATTTTCCCCCTACTCCTTGCTTGTCCCAGAGTCTCCCAGATACTGAAGAGGCTGACCATTCAGATAATACAGAACTTTTTATGCAATGTTCCAGAATGCCAGAGTTGGGACTCAGCATCTCCTCATCAAGGAGAGCATATTAAACAACAGCCTCTCTGCTACTACATACAAATTTGTATTTTTCCTCTAGAAACACTACCGCAATTTTTGTCATAATCTTCTACAGCAGAGAGGAAGACCTGGGAAACACTGAAAAACAAAGTGATTCCATGAATGACAAAATCTATTAAGTTTGCTTCTTTATGGGTTTGAGTTTTGAGACTAAACATAAAGTATGGTCTGTCCTGAACAGCAGGACTAATGAGAATGCTATCCATGCTATAATTCATAGCTTTGAGATCTATCTCTGCATTCTGGGTAAATGTGTGTGAAATCTGCCAAAGGAGTCTGAACCACAGCTGCAATGTCCTCCACATATCCTCCAGGGAAGCCCAGCCAACCACAGCAGCAATCTCACAAAGAGCCTTCCCCAGTTCATCCCCAAGGGCAATTTCATAGCCCACAAATTCCACTACCGTCTGATCACATTTGCATTTTTCCAGCTTGGCAAACAGGTTATTATGGTGGAGGCATTTGAGGACAAGTTGAACATGCCAGTTGTGATGTTCCTGGGTTCCCAAAATAAATGTGGGTGCCATCCAGACATGCTGATACCTACTAGTCTAACATCTTCTTCTCTATATTGTAAATCAAATGCAGGAATGTTGACAGAGCATTAGAAAGGCAAGAGACAGGATTTACCTGTACCAGCTCCAGAAGGAGATATGCTCTCAGCACCCTGTCAGATGAGTTTATGCTCCCTGAAAAGGCATGCTTGTTCAAGAGCTTTAAATAATGTATTAATAAAATGCAGAGGCAACTACCTCTCAGCTGTGGTTAGAGCAGGGCTCAGTCACCTACACAAAACTGCAAGGGGCCAGAGATTTATTCGACAAAGTCATGGCCATCCATTTAAGGCATCAAAAGGTGGGAATTCCTTGGAAATCCTTTAACTGAGGTAGTCCCATGCATCCCCATCTCATGGTTCAGACAGCAAATAGACAAAGGAGTCACTGCTTCAGAGCAAAGGCTAACAGGTGGAGTATGGTATCTACACTCTTCTATCAAAGGTATCACAAGTACGCCAGTCAGGCAGTAAGTCTGTTGTCAGGTTGTGGCTCCAGTGTGGGGTATCAAAGAAAACTTCCAGTTTGTTGCATGCTGTTAGGAGGCAGTCCAAGACTCTCAAATATGATGGCTGAAACAAATTCAACAGCAATATTCTGAAATTAATCAGATTCTGTGAAAAGACCAATGGATGAACCCAGAACTGCTAGACATGATGGAGCGATACACAGAATCTATCAGTTCAAACTGCAAGGACTTCCTGTGGCTTTGAATGGTGAATCAGAAAATACAGGTCTCAGTGTTAACAGGCATGAGCAGAATGGAGAGCTATAAGTTGACTCTATTGCCACACTTGAACTGAAAATCGGATAGCATACTTTAGACAACTGAAACCCAGAATTCAGTTTAGGTTCATAAAGTTACTGGATATGTTGAGGTTTCCCATCAACCAAGTCCAGGTGCCTGGTCAGGGAAAGGTTTGCAAAGTGAAGAATCATCAGCCAAGGGTACCTTCATTGAAAATTAACCTCTTCTCTCATAACAGAATTAGTTGCCATAAATCAGAGATCTTGTGCAAAAGGATCAACAAGGGTTTGTTGTTTACCCAGAGAGTGGCACTCCATTAATCTGAATCATGAAAGTTGGGTGAGTTAGGGCATCAATGTACCAGACAAAAATTACCGTAGTCCTCTTTCAGGTAACTGGACGTAACTACCAATTATATTACACCAGCTTACATCACATGTGCAGAACAACAAAAACCTTGACTGAAGTAAGAAGGAGACTTATTCAAACAAATGACAAAGAAACAAACAAACAAATAAAAATCATTTGCTGAAGATGAGCAAATTAAAAATCATTTATGTACCTTATGCCCACCATCTGCCTTCCCACTCCTAGATGTCCTGGTCTCAGACTGTGTCCCTTAAGCTGAAAAAGCTACAAAAAATTCAATTTCTTTCAGAACTCCCAGCATTTAAGACTAGAAAAAATGAAGATACAGAGTTATAATGACAATCTGAGATAAACCAGTAGACAAGTCAGTATGGACAATGAACAGTGCATGAGGTTACTGTTCCCACAGATGGACCTTCTGATGATTATAGACAACAGGGTCTTCCCCTAAATCTGCAAATATTGAAACTGAGGCACAAATTTCCCTTCAGCTGTTTTCCTCACCACCTCTCCTTAATCACCTCTGTAAATACAGGTTTAGGTGAAGGCCAGTTGAGGCATTGCAACCACCTAGAAAACAAAGGCTACCACTAGCTTCCCTTGTCAGTGTGCATGCCCTGCTGGAAAATAAGCCTCAAGTTGTGGTGCCTATTGGTTCCTCAGTGCAGCATCTTTTTTTTGACTTACTGCACTTTCATGTCCTCTGCCTCTGCACCAGGAAATCAAGCCATGTTCCTTCTCTCCATGTCAGCTCTCCATGTCACCCCTCGGGAAGGGCACACTTGCTGGGAAGAGCTGCAGGCTACACTACCCAGCACAAGAGCCTGCTCCACAGGGTCAATCTGGGCCAGTGCCTACCCCTGTCTAGGACCACTTCCTAAACAGCTTAGTAGCTCTGCTTCCACTGACATTTTACTCTTCCCTCTTCTACACCCTTGTCAATGTGTTATTTGGGGCCAAACTGAGAAACTGGTCTGAAGAAAAAGACCCATTCTTGCATGCAGAGCTGCACCTGCTTTTGAATGCTCAAGCCAAACAGTGAGCACAGGGCCATTTAGCTTATTATGGAACACAGAGACTGGTGTTTATTACAACTTCCCATTGTTTCAGCAGTACCTAAATTAGTATACCATGGAGGCAAATGTACTCTCCACCCTGACTCAAACAGTGGTTACACTCCCAGCTAACACAACCACAGGTTTCTAAAAACAATTGCCAAGAAGAGGACAAAGATGTAGTTCACTCCCTGTGATTTTATCAAGCAGTACCATCCAAAAAGCACAATAAGATAGCATTCCTGTTTTCAACCATAGCTTAATTCAGAGAGTTAAATTAGAGGTGAAATGTTTCATTTTTTCTACCAAAACCCCAATCTATTCTGAAGCAATATATTTTTATTAATAAGCTTAAATTCAGATTCCACCTTTTTGAGGGCATTCCTTCTGGGCTGTCCTGTGGTGCTGAATTACTCTGTAAACATGTTTTTAAATGTTCTGTTCCCTCTCCATTACCAACTCTTCCTTACTCTTGGGACTAAAGAATCTTTTCTCTGACATTTTAAAGCATTAAAACAGCTCGAGGGCTGAAGAAAGCATTTTTCATGTAATCTTTTAAAAGTTTAGTTGTCAAGGAGACCAAGACCTTAGCGACCAGGCATGGAGGCCTATTCAGCACACTAACATGCTTGTGAAAGAAGGTGCAAGGATGCCAGTATACCTGGAGGCAAACATGCTTAGTGTTTCAAGAGCTTCTTGCTTTCTGACATACCTTTTATTACACAACTAAATGGTGACTCAGATTTCCTTCTCTTTGGATGTTATCATCTAGTGAGCAAAAACATGGTTAAAGAACCTTACTTGGATGATATATTGCCTCAATAAATCACTGGGGATTGAGATATGCTCTGGAAATGTCATTCACAGATTGATACTTTCCAAGGAAGAACAGGTCCAATAGCATATTTGATATAATTGCAGAATAAATGACAGTCAACAAGTAACAAACAGGAAAGGTGGTCTCCCAACTCCAGCCAAAAGGAACACTATCAAAAGAGTCTCTCTCTGATATTACTTCTGTTGCCATGATAGGGGAATGTGACACAATGCACAGGCGGAGACAGAGGGAGACAGATGCTTGGCATTTTCAAATTGCACAAGTCAAACTTTGCTTGAAAATTTTGAGTCTGTCCTTGGTCTGTTTGCTAGCACTGGGACTTAGAGAAGTGGATAGCCTTTCACAGGAGACAGTGGTGTGCTTCCATGGGATTAACCACTAAGACAAAATATTTGTAAATATTTTAAAAGTAAGTGAATACAGAAGCATTTGAAGTCCAAAAAAGACATGGTAGTGAACCTTAAATACACTTAACATTGAATAAAACATTATAACTAACAAATATAATGTACAAATATTTTGTCATAAAGTGTGTGGTTAAACATATGCAAAACATCAATATAAACCTCAGGAACCATTAGAGATTGGTATTAGAACCACTATTAGTCAACATCTTTGTCAATGGCCTGGGGAATACAGCGTGTGGATAATACCAAGGCTTTTTTCAGACAGTCAAATGCCCCACCAACTCCAAAAGCCACACTGAGTGTGCACAACACTTAGGGGCAGGTGAGCTTCCATGTGGATCACTGTAAAGTAATGGATCGAGGGATCTGCCATGAGGCAGAATTTATGAATGATATGAAAGTTCATGGATAATAGATCCACCAGCAGATACAAAACTGGATTAGGCAGGGACATATTCCCTAGAACTCCTAACCTAATGATCACAGTCACTTGGGAATATGCTAGACTGCAGAGAAAAGCCAGACTCAAGTGCTTCTCTGTGCGGGTATCTCCTGCCACTGCTGGAATCGGAGTCTTGGGCTAGATGTACCACTACAGTTCTCTCTTCTTCCAGCTGTACACATTGCAAATGGTAAATAACCTTTTGTCTATTATCTATTTTATCGTCTCCAGGGATGAATATTGGATGAATATTGCAGGGATCAATACTGGGCGCAATGTTTCTTAATATTGTCATAAGTGATTTGGATGTTGGGATCTAGAGTACCTAATGAAGTCTGCAGATGACACCAAGATGCGTAGGGAAGTTGACACTCCAGAAGGGACAGCCACCCTCCAGAAAGATCTGGACAGATCTGGAATACTGAGATAGCAGGAACATTATGAAGTTCAACAGAGACATTATATGGTTTTGTACTGGGGAATACATAACCCAGGAATGCAGGTCAGACTGGTATCCACCTGGCTAGAAAACAGCCCTGTGGAAAGGGACCTGGGGGTCTTGGTGGACAACAATCTCAACATGAGTGAACAGTGTGCCTCAGCAGCAAAGAAAGCCAACAGAATACTGAGTTGCATTAACAAGGGCATGAGCAGCAGAGCTAAAGAAGCCATCATCCCACTCCACTCAGTGCTGGTCCCACCACACCTTGAATACTGCATTCAGTTTTGGTCCCCGTTATACAAAAAAGATGCGGACAGGCTGGAAAGGGTCCAGAGAAGGGTCACAAGGATGATCAGAGGACTGGAAGACTTGTCATATGAAGAAAGGCTGAGAAAAAAGGGTTTGTTCAGCCTTGAGAAGAGAAGGCCTAGGACAGACCTTATTACCATGCACCAGCATATAAAAAGTGGCTACCAAGAAGAAGGAGACTCCCTTTTTAGGTGTCACATGGAAAAGACAAAGGGTAATGTGCACAAGTTACTCCTGGGGAGATTCTGATTGGATTCCAGAAGAAATATTTTCACCATGAGAACAATTAGACACTGGAATAATCTTCTAGGGGAAGTGGTGGATTCCCCTACACTGGGCAGTTTTAAGAATCAGCTTGACAGGGTTCTGGGCCATCTCATTTAAACTATATATACATATATATATATATATTTTTTTTTTTTTTTTTACCTTGAAAGGTTGGATTAGATGATCCTTGAGGTCCTTTCCAACCTGGTATTCTATTATTCTATGATTCTAAGGACTACTGAGCAGTAAAGAACTCTGATATGGGCTATGTCAGATGCAGTCTTATTAAATGGACTAGCTTCTACCCAAACTGCTGCAGCAGACTATGTCTCAGCATGGGTTGCAAAGCTGTCAAAAGAAGTTTAGTGTATACTTTGAGCACTATAGTGGGAGCTAGGTATTAATGAGCCATTAAAAAGAACCAATTCAATGAACTGAAAAAACAAACAAACAAGCCAAAATATGTTGTCAAGATTTTTTGCCTTGGGGGTATTTAAGGTTTTAGCTTTTTCCTTCATGTCATTTATAGCATTCTTTTTGATGCCTGAAAATATTTTTTTTTCTGTTGACATTGATATTTTCCTAGGTGTGTTACATGGACATTAAACAACCACAGCCACATTTGCCTAACAACTAGAAATTCAACTTGTGAAGTGAATTATCACATTAAAGCATCTTTCTTTGTGTATCAGCATTGACTGATGTCATCACAACAAAGTGAAAACTCTTTGCTATTTGCTATGCCCAGCAGTGCAAGAGAACACAGACCAGCATTGATGCAAGGAGGGTTCTACAGGAACATTAGCTGGTCTCAGAAGGTACTTGGTTTGTTGTTTGTTTTTTTTTTTTTAAACCAAACACATGTACAGAACAAAGAGAATAAGGAATCTATATGAGAAATGTATGGTACAAAAATGACAAGTTATTCAACACCATACTACCATGGCCTATTTGAAATATTGTCCTTTTTTTTGTTTTGTTTTGATTTTTGTTTCCTCTGCTTTCTCACGGCATTTCTTCTAAGAAACATACTGATCCATTATTCAGGGATCTAGTTCTAGGTGTAATTTAAAGATGAAAAAATTGCAGACTGCAGCAAGTTGCTACTCTGCATGAGCGCTAATACAATGCCGTCCTAGCAACAACTTCTTGTTTGAATAAAGTCACTCTTCTATGCATACCCTAGCCTTGCAACCAGTATGCTTGTCGCATCATGCCCAGCAGCAGTGGCCTGGAATAAATATGAGGAAAACCTTGGTATAGCAAAGAACACAAACACCAATGCTGGTACATGTTTGAATAAAACAAATATTTCCAGGAGGAGGACAGGGGTACAGTAAGGAAGCTTAACTCCTCATAAAATGAAGAGAGAATATCTGCTTCTAATGCAAGAAAGGAGTATTTCTTATCTGAAAAGTTTGTCAGGGTTGCTTGGATCCCCTGAAGTATATTGAACAAGTACTGTCTGAATTCTCGGTCATCTGATCAGTAATGTTCCACTCTTCTAATGCAGCCTAGTTATTTAGTATTTCTACACTGATACCTACAATTCAACTTCCAAAGAGGCAGCTTTCATGCTATAGTTTTGAAGTAGTCGTAGGTAATGGAGTAGTCTACATTCTGCATTTTCAAAAACATTGAGTTAGCTTGCATTTGTTTTGATTTTCCTTTTATTTTAAGTACTTTTGACTATTGTCTTTCATTCAAAGCTTTAGGGCATCAGCTAAAACAGGTCCAGCTCTGTCAATTTTTCTGAGGCACCATTAGTTGCCTGTATTATTCCCAAATAGGAATAAAAACTTTTTGCAAAGAAGATGTGGCTGAATCTTGATTTTTGTTGAAAAGAATTGTGATTGTTTCTTACTCATTTGCTAATTGGTTTTCATATTGGCAGTGAGAGGAAAAAGGCAAAACGATGGTAGAGAACTATCCTTCATAATGACTGCATTACACCTTTGTTCAGTAACACAGAAGTTGATCAAGTCAAGTGCAGTAGCATTGTGGGTTCAGTCAAAGGATTCCCGAGTAGAAATTTTATCATTTTTACCCTTACGAATTCATGTTTCCTGGACTTCCACCAGCATATTCATCAAGAGCATTTTACTTAAAAAATCACACAAAGATCTCAAGAACTTCCTCTAAAATAAAATAAAATAAAATAAAAAATAAATAAAATTTAATT